>JAJHUR010137415.1:0-40572 GCA_027495735.1 Lutjanus campechanus | reverse complement strand
CAAAAAAAAAAAAACACCAACCAAAAAAAAAAAAAAAAAAAAAAAAAAAAAAAAAGTTGGACCACCAGACTTAAAGCCTCCAATTGAAATACACTGTTAAGATTAATCCTAGTAAGTGGGCAAGTAAGCTTTTATCCTTTGACTTTCCTTGTTAAATCTAAACCACATCAGGATGATTTATAAAACAGGAGTGATATGACAGAAAGGTGAGTCTAAAATAGGATGTTTCCTAATTTGGCATGAAAGAAGCAAATCTAACTAAATTTGGAAATCCTGCCTTACTTTACTTCATCCTATCTTATCTCAGGTTAGGAAATCCGAAATACAGCAGTCACTTTTCAACCTGTGTTACCAAGAAATCCACACATTTTTTTTATCTTGCCAAGATAAAATTGTAACTTTTTTGCTTTTTGTTGTTGTTGTTGTTGTTAAAAATACTGTTCGCAAACATTACTGTTAGCTATGATAAGCTAATTGGTAAGTTAACCCATACTACAGATGCAAAAGTGAAAATTAAGGAAACTAGGATGCTTGTGTCATACACTTTTCCTCTGTTAAATTGGGACAGAAACATCGACGTAGGAACTCTTCGTATCTGATGGCATTTTTCCTAAAACATGTCCTGTTTTACTGCTTCATAACCGGAAGATGTGTACGTTTACTGTTCGATTAATTTGTTCATTATTAATGTAATTTTCTTAAGTCAGTCATGTTTCTATATAATTTGGGACAGTGTAAGCTACTTACTTGTTACTTGTTTACTTGTTTTCCCTCCAAACCTCGTCCTTTTTGATAACATTCCCATAAAAAAGCCGCTACTCAACCTCATTTATGTCTCTCGGTCCAGCCCATTGACTGCATTGATGAGGAGAAACAGAAACTTGTCAGTTTCAATTTTGACCACATAAAATAGGATGGAAGTGAAGAAAGAGGGGGGTGAAACTTCGCTAAAATAGTACCAGGGTGAGCGTTTTATCAAACGAGCGAAACGTCCCTCAGCCTGTTCACTGATTGATGCAGCAGTTCTGTTGCTCGCTTGGTCGCATCGTTTCTGTAATACAGCTCCTAAAGGATTTTGAACCCTCCAGGTAAATGGGGCTCTCACAGTCCAAACACACAGCAGACAGCTGGGCTGAAAGCAGAAAGCTGCCTGCAGGTGTGAATGCAAGAGGGTGTGTGTCCATTTAGACAGGGTTTATATAGCTTTTTGAGAGTAAAATTCAAGTACTTCTAAAGTACTTAGACCAAAAATTTACAGACAATCAAAGCCTTTATCATCACATCTACGTTGTTACTGTAAATGCAATTTGCCAGTGTATATGGTCACTTTATTTTAGCTTTAATAGTATGTTTTGGTCATGATTATTTAATGCTTATTAATTTACAGAGGGGATCAACATAAGTATGAATTACAAATAAAAGAATGGAATTGTTTAATCTAAAATATTAAAAGATTTTTTAGCTTCTATGAACAATTGTTATGTTGAAAATTGCATTGCAAAAAAAGCATTTAAAATGAAGCATTTCCCAAACTCCCGAGACTTTTTACAAACCCTATACACAGTACTGAGATAACCTGCACATCATGGTTCCCTGGGTGTGTCCAGTGTGATGCATGTTGGGGTTTGGGTAGGTGGGTGATGAAGATGAAGAATTTAAAATGGTTTAATTACAAAAAAAGAAAAAAAGTACAGCAACATACACAGATTTAACATTTATTTGCAATGGTTGCTGCTTGGTTAAAATCCACCTGTAAGCACCTTTACAGTTCTGTGAGTTAATTGGTTTTATTCAGCAGTAATGCACCATCCCTACAAGAGCATATAGCTAAACAAATTAGTCTTGCAGAGATGCTCTGTAAAACAGTCAAAATGTGTCAATTTGCAACTAAGGTGCAATATTTTTTGGTTTTATGCCACTTTTATCTTATTTGTTAGTTTACTGTGATCTCTATCTTATCAAATAAATTAATATATGACCACATTAAACTGCAGTTATCCTCAAACATCATCAAGTACCACTGTAGCGTAAAATATAAAGACTCACTCACCTGTGCCCCTGTAGAGCTTAATGATGGATCCAACTTGTCTGAGTGCAGGAGACTGAGAAAATAATGCATATAATGTTTCTTAAAACACAGTTTAGACAAAACTTTTTGTGTATGATCAAAGATTGAATGCCATAAAAAAAAAAGAAACAAAACCATAAACCGCAAAGACAATGTAAAAAAATATATTATTACTCTTTGATCTGATTCATCAACTCTTGGATTTCTGAAATGAAACCAGTTCATGCAGAAGACATCCTCAGGCAAAAATACAGTGGCAACAAAAGTGCTTTGGACTGCCTGTACAAACTGAAGACCCCGCCTCTCTGGGCATGGACACACACGCACATACACATACACACACACCAGAAGTCATTGATTAGTCTAAGCCAGGGCAAATAGTCAGCCTTTACTTTTAGCTCCATCAGCTAAACCAACGGTCTGGAACCTCCAGAAGGAAAGAAAGTGTGTGTGACTGTGTGTGTGTGATTCCTGAAAAACAAGATTTGAAGATCCTAACAATATTGTGCATTGTTAGGCATTTGATACTGCACTCCTAACAACATATTGTTTAGCTTTTTTTGCTTATATGAATTGAATTAGATTGTGGTTTTGGGTTCTATATATCTGCTACTGTAAATGCTGATGTTAATCACCTTGTATGACACCACAGTGTTGGTCAGAGGGAGGAAGCCGGAAGGAAGGGAGAGGGCGAGGCAGCCAAATTCCCACAGTGTAACAAAAAAGTGGGCAGCAGACTGATTGATCACTTCAAACTGTGCTTCCTACTGGTGTTTGGGTTCCAGGCTGTTATTAGAGAGCTATTAACAGCAACACTAATTAGTACTAATGGACGAATAGAAGAATATGTCACACATAGACAGCAAAACTCTAACAAGTACACACAGAGAGAGATTTCCGACAAAATTATGAAACACTAAGCGACAGGGAAGAAAGAGCACTTGTGACATTTTTGGGGGATTTTTGGATTTACAACTTATGCTGTAAGCAGTCTGTTTATCTGAAGAAAACATACTATGTTGTATACAGGGATGGAAGAAGTACTCAGACCCTTTACTTAAGTAGAAGTACTAATACAATAATTTCAAAATACTCATTCTCAGGTAAATGTATTCCTTTCATAATCTTACTTAAGTAAAAGTACAAAAGTATCACCCTAATGGTCGGACCACTCCAGAGGGGTTGTGAGATTACTAACTGGAAAGGAAAAAAGTTTAAAAAAATAAATTCTAATATACAAATTTATATTGTATTTCTTGGAATTTTCTTTTTTCTTTTTTTTGGTGAAACTACTACTACCACTAAAATCAACTCTGGAACTACGCGGAACTACTCTAGGGTTAGGGAAAACCAGTGAACCAGTAGCTGCTCCATCTGTAGACTGATCTCAGTTGGGTACAAGTGTTCAAGATGTTTCCTAAGCGTGAAGGCTCCTGGGTCACCTGCACTCTCCTCGTTAGTCCTGGTACAAATGACAACTCCCCTGTTCAGTCAAATTAGTGTGTCAGCAGCTCTGCTTCATTGGCTTGTACTGCGTGCTCAGTTAAGCGCAACAAACATAGTTTAATATTGGAAAAAACTAATGTTGTATAAAGTCTATTAGAGTTAATTGGGCATGGTCTTTCGATACCGCTGGGTGTGTAAAAACAGCTGATTAATCACTGTAGACATTATGTTACACTATTGATTGTGGCAGTGAAGTGACATTAAAGCAATAATGAGTGTACCTTTACTGCGATTAGTGAGGCCGGATCAATCTTGAATAATAATCAAAATCATCATCATGCAGATCCAAAGAGACAACAGAAACGACAGTAAGCAACAACAGAGGCAGTTTGAGAACATTTAATATCCAATTAAAAATATATTCCAGTTTATGTATGAGCAAAACATTCCTGAAAAAAAAAAAAGAAATAAAACGTGTAAAAATGTTCCAATTAACATTCCAATGTCTCATTGTTTCAAATGACAATGTTTAATAGTAAGATTATGGATGACATCTTTTGAATCAAAAAGCACAAAATCTGAAAAATAACTGTAGATATGTTGTATTAGGATGAATTATCACCTACTCGTAGCTGTAATGTAACATGCTGGTTATTTGTACTATGAGAACAATACATTTTGCTTCTTGAGTACAAAAATAAGGAGGAAAATATTCTGTTATATGTATTCTCTTTTTTTTTGTGTAGCTGCTGTTTTTGCGTACTCTCTGGTAGCTACTGTACAGTCTGGCTATAACTGCAAACCCTGACCCCGACAAAATTAAACTTTTTTTTTGACTGCAACTTCTCTGATGTACTGAATGAGGAAACTTAAGTTTGGCTGGTTGATTTTATACAACACATATAGCGTAATATATTCTGTGCTATACTCGCCTTGAACAGGCCTGTGAAGTTCAAACAATTATTATCGTATATATTTATATACCTTCTTTGCTGCTTTCTTTTGCCTTAAATCTCCATTAAACCAGGCAATCATTTTTTTAAACTTGATTCACCATCAAAAGCAAATCATTTAATCTTTTTTTTTTCCTGAGGATAACTGCTTTGTTTGGCAGGGCAAATTTTCAGGAACTGTGGAATGAAAGCAAAATTGCTACATGCCAAAGAGATAGTTTGGATGTATGAGGTACTTATCGACAGTCAGTGTATTAACAACAGTAAATGGTCGTCGACACACTCCTATTTTGTAGAAGCAGCAGGAGTACCAGTATAGGAAGCTAAGCAATAAACTGCTGTGAACAAGGTCAACAGCAAAGTGTATTTTAGCCACCTAAAAAAAATAATCAATATCAACTTAAGGATAAGCTATATTTAGAATATTTGTTTGTGTTATTATGTGACTTTGGTGAAACCTAACTAACATTTTAAAACACCAAAGTCACACAATAACACACAACAGATGTAACCAGCAGTAGACTAGAAACTCTGGTGTCCTGGAAGGTGAAGGTTCACCAAAAGAGTTTTATTTCCTGTCAGAAAAGGCTTAAGATGTTATTGATTTTATAAAGTGGACCTTTTTTAAGTGGCTAAAATACATTTGGTTGCTGACCCTGTCCACAGCATTATATTGCTTTGCTTCCGTGCTGGTACTCCTCTCTCTGCTTCTCCAAACTGGGGGGCGTGCTGACCGCCATCTACTGTAGGTTAACACACTGACTATCGATCAGTACCTCATACAAGCTCATTTAAACAGGAATTGTTCTGGCAGAAAAAGAATAACTTGCATGATATTTCAAAAAGTTGACAATGCTTTAACCGTAATGATGAAAACCCTTTTGTTAAACTGAAACAAGAATCCTGACTGGATTATCTACTGTACCCTTCAAAACCGTCCAAACACAGAACCAACAATCTGCCGTTAATTAAAAACACAGGTAACACCTCGGAACTAGCTCTCTGTGAGGTAGTGCAGGTTAATGTACTTTCCTTGTTACTTCAAGTTAGATGGATACCGTGTCATTTTGAATTCTTCATTATGATAATAATATTCACGACAAGATTTAGTTACCGTCACTAAAATGCAGGTATTTATCACAGCTAGTGTCTGCTGTAAAGAGAAAATAAACCAAAATGACAAGGTATCCTTTTAATAATATTTTTAAAATAATTTGGATAGTAATATATACTTACTTAAAATTTCTTCAACTAGTAAGAACTTAATTTAAAAGAACTGTGAATTAAAATCTAACAAATTCTGTTAACATTTAAACATACTTGCTTTTCCAAATGTACAGAAAAGAAAAACATGTTTTACACTTCATTTTATAAGTGACGACAGTTTCAAGTCAGTTTGAGAATATCCTTCAGCTCTAGTTCTTAGACTAGGAAGACTTGTTTGTTAAAGCCCAGAAGGCTGGCTGGTGTTAGACCACTGAGTTAGACCACAGATTATAACAAAACAAAACAGATTTCTGCTACACTTGGTGAAAAAGTAGTGCAGGTTACTACTAAATTCAAACACCCGTGAGGTTGCAGCATATTTTATCTTCACTGAGACTGAACATGAGTATAGGCTACATTTTCCCCTTAATTACAGATGAGGTCAAACTGCGTGGGTTATGCCACATTTGTGCCAAAAAATTAGTGGTCCTCAGCTTGAGAGAATTTGTCTTTTCAGAGGAGTCAAAGGATGAAATGTGGTGGGGGTTTTTTTTTATAATTTTTCGTTGCAACCAGAGAGACTTGGTTTGAAGTGAAGAGAGTCGGGTTGACTGGCTGTACAGTGCATAGGAGATGCATTGAGTGTGACTGGAAGTGGTGCATCCATATTGAGTATAAGAATGAGCCTCACTGCTCCAGACAGGATGTATGTATAGACAGAGGGTGTCAGGAGTCATCAGTACTTGCTGCTGGAGTCGTTAGCGAAGCGGCTGACGTAGGCTTCATATATGGTGTCCAGGAATGAGCTGTCAGTCTGAAAAACAAAAGCAAGGATCCTCAGACTCTACGCGTGGGTTAGGTAAGGTATGCTTTATTGTCCTACAGGGGAATTTCTTTTGGATTCAAAGCTGTTGCATAACACAATATACTATAAAGTGTGTGACAGTTTCCTTGATATAATTAAAGGAATACAAAGGACAATAGTTTCAAATAATAAAACTGGGTAAAATCCAGCCAGTTTTAAATAATCAACCAGATCAAATCAAACCATTTCAGACAATAAAACAAAGTGTGAACAAGCCAGATAATAAGTGGCCAGGTTGCATTATCCAAGTCCCTAAATCAAAGTCATGTACTGTTACCTGATTTTAATATTTTGGTGGAGGATGATATAAATGAGTATTTGTACTGACTAAATCCAGTTTGGCATCTGAACCATTGGCCTGAAGGCAACACCTGAAATTTTGGGTTCACAATGTGTGTTGGGTGTAACACGCATGCCCAACAAGTGCAAAGCTTAGAATAAATCAACAAATGTACAATGTGAAATAATGTGAGGTCATGGACGTGTAATGTTTATATGGTCAGTAATGTTATTTTTACCTGGATCAGATTCAGCAGAGTGGCTTGAAGCTGGCTTTTGGACAGAACTCTGATCTGGGTCGAGGGGGCAGGGCAGCTCTCCTGGGCAGCGACTAACAACCCGCTAGTAGACTTTGCCTGAGTGAACATGCTGGGAGAGAGGAGCAGGTTGGGGGCCACAGTGGCTGGTATCCGCTGGGGAGAGATGACCTGGACAGACAGGGAGAGTTATGGTACAGTAATAGTTGTCCCCAGTGATAAAAAAAAAAACATTACTAGTAAACAAGTCAAAGATAACTGCTAACAGAGTTCACAGTACCTGAAACTGCAGTGCAGCCTTTTGACCTGCAGTGGCCGTCGTCGGGTTTGGGACTGAGCCTGCACCTTGACCTTGAGTGGGACTCAGAAATCGAGGGGCCAGTCCTGGACCGAGTCTAGGTGGATCATGGGAAGCCAGGTTTTGCTCCTGCTGAACCAGCTGGAGTTTTTGCAGGAGCTCGTGAGGCGACACCACACCCAGCATCTGAGACGACAGACCTGAACAAGATAAAATGAAGGAACCAATGATTAGAATTACTTTGGCTTACACAGATATCTAACAGGATAACAGGAATCTCGGCAGAGAGATTTATGAGTTTAAACAGAGGAATGGAGATGGATGCATACATACAAATTCAGTCCGGCATATTTTGCAGCAATAGACAATAAATTCTAAAAGTTAAAAAAAAAAAAAAAAAAAAAAAAAAGTAGGTTGAAAAATGTGAAGATACTGACTTAAAGCGATATTTCACCTTGTGAGAATAACCCACTCAGTATGTACTCACCACTATGCCGATGTGATGATGGGTGAAGGTCTTCAATTCACCAAACAATCCTGGAGTTTTAGGAGAAACAGGGTAGCAGCCTCATCCAGTACAATGGCAGAGATCGGTGACCACGGATAAAAAATGTTAAAAATAACAAACACAAAATGTCTCCATCCTGCTTGTGTGGTGTAATCCAAGTGCCCGCGAGCCGCGACATTAAAAATTAACCGCAAAAGACGCCATTTACGCCATGTTTTTAGCAGAAATATCAGCTGTAGCATGTAGCCGGTAGGATGTAAACATGGCGTCAATGTCGCGAGACTTCGTATATATCCTAATGGACGCACCGGCTACATGCTACAGCTGATATTTCTGCTAAAAACATGGCGTAAATGGCGTCTTTTGCGGTTAATTTTTAATGTCGCGGCTCGCGGACACTTGGATTACACCACACAAGCAGGATGGAGACATTTTGTGTTTATTATTTTTAACATTTTTTATCCGTGGTCACCGATCTCTGCCATTGTACTGGATGAGGCTGCTACCCTGTTTCTCCTAAAACTCCAGGATTGTTTGGTGAACTGAAGACCTTCACCCATCATAACATCGGCATAGTGGTGAGTACATACTGAGTGGGTTATTCTCACAAGGTGGAATATCGGTTTAAGTATGTGTGAGACAAACAGGAGACTACCAAGTTAATTGTTTAAAGGAAACTGAGATCATACCTTGTGAAGGTTGAAGGACTTGGTCATTGATCACCTGAGATGGCAGCAGACCTGGTAAAGTACGAAAAATATTTTTTTGTTTTGACTTATTTTTTGATTATCCATTATTTATTGTAAGTAAATGAGTAAAATAAATAATTTAAACATTATGTTACGCATTAATTACTTAATATTTATATAATATTTCACTCTTAGAGAGGTATATGCATTACATTTATACCATATATGGTCATACTGCTTATTAACAGCATATTGATGACATAAAGGTTCCCACCTGTTCCCTGTATGGTTGAAGCTGATTGGTTATTGTGCTGTGCCTCTGGTTGAGGTTTCGAAAGGCTGTAAAACAGCTGCTGGTTGTGTTGCGCTTGAAGATGGGAACATGACACAGAATCCACCATGATAGGCTGGGAGGAGAGGTGGGGGTTCTGCTGCAGAGGAGGAGGGTTGGAGCAACAAAGTTGAGCAACAGAGCTGAAGGTGGTGGAGGAGGGAGGAAGAGGCTGGGTTTGGAAAAGTCTCTTGATTGGGTCCGGTTGAAGCTGCTGCTGTTGGTGGTGATGGTGGTGGTGGTGGTGCTGTGGATGATGGAACATGTGGTGATGGTGGTGATGCTCCAGCGGCACCCCGTTGTCGCACAGTCGGTTCTCAGGGGACTCGGACACAGTCTGAAGCGCCCCTCCGACCCCCGCCACCCCTCTCTGTCCCTGCATGAGCTTCTGGATGGCTGGACAGTGCTGAGGCTGCTCCTGCTGCTGATGATGATGATGATGGGCAGCAGTGGGACTTGGCAGTAAGCCCACAACATGTCCACCATCTCCTCCAACCGTTTGTCCTCCAATCACAGCCCTAAGCCCTCGATCTGAAGACCCAGCCATGACGACATTCCCTCCCTTAGGACTTCTGCCAGATTTCATCGTGTCCTCATATGTCAGTGTGCGGGCTACGGGTGGGCGAGTGACTTTTCCTGCTGATGACCCCGCCAGAGGGGCAGCCAAAGGAGAGACTGGATCAGGTTTGGATGAGTGGTGATGTTGAAGAGGGGAGCCAAAAAGAGTAGCCAGAGAGAGAGACTTGGGCTCAGCACCTTCACTGTCCTGGATCAGAAAAACAGATAGAAGAGTTACTATAATCATGATATGAAATATTCAAACCATTGCATCTCTATAATACTGGTATAGAAAAATAAGTGGCAATAGAAAGACATGAGGCAGGTTGGATAGAATAAAGTCAATACTGAGTTTTAACTGTGAGTATAATTTGATTTCAAATTTAACCTGCACTCACCTGGTACTAACTTGGCTTATTGATGTACTGAATGTAACCGTGGCAAGAAATAAAAAGTGGGTGTGAGTGATTTACCTGAGTGTTGGGTTTAACAGGTATTGGTTTGATCAGATTGGGATTTCCACAAAGAACACTGCTGCCACCAATCTCCTTTGGCTCTGATGTAGACTGCCCCTGAGAGAAGCATATGGAAAGAAGGATAAAAAGAGATAATGTGAGGCAAAGAGAATGAGACAGATACAAAAATGCACGATTAATGACGCAGGAAAATCTTAGAACACTCTGTGCCCCCTACTGGTCAGTATGAGGAGATGCAATCAATCAACAATTGATTGCATACAAACAAATAAAATGCGTCATACATATTTCCTTACCTTGTCATACTCTGTGCGTGCTTTGGTCAACATCTGAATGATGTCCACTCCCTTGGTTTCATTCCCTCCTCCTCCTCCCCCTCCTCCTCCTCCTCCTCCTCCTCCTCTAACTATTCCTCCTCCTCCAACTATTCCTCCTCCTCCAACTATTCCTCCTCCTGCTCCTCCAGGGGACAGCCATCCACCCTGAGACTGAGCCAGGGCCTGCTCCTGCTGGGTCAGACTACACACACACACACACACGTCCATGTGAGAATGTGAAAACACAAGACAAGCAATTAACTTAGGCTAGGACTACTCTACCTTTACATCTAAAATATATTTTTAACCAAATTAAAACAAACATAGTCACTCATTCAGAAATACTACAGTTGTCATTTGCCGTCTCTTAGTCCCAGACACAGATCCTTTAATAAATACATATAGTCTCTATCATGTAGAAACTACAATAAGAAACAAACTCTCTCAGCCACAGTGGCTGATGGATCATAACTCACTAGACCCTGTTTAACTAAACAAACCTCGTTTTGAATTTTTGTTCTTTAAGTGCTGTGTACTTAAGAGTTTGTTGTTATATAAGCACTTACATCTTCATCCTTTGGGCAATGCGTTGACAGTCCTCTTTATCATAGAACCAGATTCCATGGATAACCACTGGGTGGGGTGAGGACGAGGGGGAGAAAGAAGAGCAAAGTGAAAAATCAATATTTGAACATGTTTCATAAACAAAACTGTAACAAAGTTCCTGGTCTGGAGTAATGCCCTTAAAATCAAGTTAACCACTGAAAACCACTGTATTTTGAGATGCACGCGCCAGTCAGGTCAGCAGACAACAAAATGAGTCCTCTGACCTGCCAACCCCTTACAATCAAATGAATGGACAGACGTGCTGCCGTGCACCTCTGCTGCTATGACATCAGTGCAGGCCCGACAGACATGTAAACCGTTTATTATTAGCCCTGCTGGTTCTAAACCCAGGGTTTAAAATTAGTCATTTCCCAACGGGAGCAGAAGCCAGCAGTGCCATTACGGGCCCCAAGAGTCTCCTGAACTACATAAACATGGTCAACAAGACAGGAAAAAGACACCCATTTGTCACAGCATTACATGGCAGTAAGTAGGTTACATTACATTGCACGATGACTCATTTAGCTATTTTCATTTGCACAGGCTCCTAAATGCATATTAAAAGAGGTGGCACTGGTGCATACTCATTCAATACCAGTCAGTGAGGAGAGATTTGTAATTTTTCCAAGCAACAAAACTTATTACCAGCCTGGAAATAAAAACAGTGAAGGACTAAAAAAAATTTTTTTTAAATCCTCTAGCTCCCATGATACTTGAACTTCTTTGAATCTACCACTCAAAATCTACCACTCTATGTAATGTGAAAAAAAATTCAGTACTATTTAAGGAATATTAATGTTTTTTCTCTACAAAATTATTTTTTTAACAAAAGCGTATTAGGGCTATTGTAAGTTTTAAAAACTACATATTATAGAGCTCGTGTAGGGGGACAATTCTGAGAATTATGATATATTTATGAGGAAAAAAACCCTTGGATATTCTCTGAGATCTGTCTTATTGTGTAGTGCTGTACCAAAAATCCCATTTTATTTGCCTATAGATGTAATCAGTGATATCCTTGCACCTGTCCATTGCAGTGTAGGTCCCAATCATCCAAATCAACTATGATTTATGTAAAACAACAAACTGATTTGGAAAAGGTGATATCAGGAACTACTAAGGTTGAATCAAAAAACTCTATTTTTCCCAGGGTTTCGTCATTAATGTGTGATTTTTTTTCTTGTAAAATTACAGAATATCCAAGTTTTTTTCTTGCAAAATTACAATTTTAATCTCCACCACCTCATTTTTTTTTTTACCTAATAGCCCTAACATGCCACCATACTAATACTAGGGCTGCAACTATTAAGGATTAATTTGTTGATTATTTTCTCTATTAATTTCTCAATTAGTTATTTGGTCTATAAAATCATCTAGAAAACAGTAAAAAAAAAAAAAAAAGCCCAGGATGACATCCTCAAATGAACTGTTTTGTCCACAACCAAAGATATTCAGTTTAATGTAATAAAGGATTAAACAACCCAGAAAATATTCCTGTTAAAGAAGCTTGAATCAGAGAATCTGACCTTTTTTTAAACAGCTGGTGATAAATTGAATGGCGCAGCAGATAAACAATTAAAGCTGCACCTCTGGAAAAACACCAAAACAACACTTTACTTTAGGGAACATAAATGTGTTTTTTTTCCTCCAAAATCCCTTTTCCTTATAAAAAAAAAGTCAAATTTTTCATATGCTAACACAAGCAGTTGAATGAGAACTTTGCCTGGATAAAATACAGACCACAACTGGCAAACGTATGGAATTTAATCACAGACTGTGTGATCAAAAAATAAGCACTTGTTACACACATTTCAGTCTGTACCAAAAAAAGTAGTGACGTTTGATAACAAGCCTTAATCAAGGCAGTTGGACATCATCTCACACCTCAACAAACTTACTGTCTTAAGTGGACTTAAAGAAAAGATAAGACCAATCCCAAAAAAGGAAAAGAGATGTGTTCAAGACACGAGAAAATAAATGAAAGAAAAACACTTACTGTATGAATGAAATGGAGGCAGGATTTAAAGCCAGACAGGACAGAGTGAGAGACAGAGAACAGAGAGCAGAGTGGGGTCTACTGGACAAAGTTACCACCGCAGTCTTATCAAACACACACACATTCCCACACAGACAGACATGCACAAAAATACACACACTTGGCTACAAATGAGGTTGGACAAGTCACTGAGGTCAGTATGGATGAGAGCGGCACACACAGACACAAACACACACAGAGTTCAGTTGAGCCTGGGAAAATCAGCCCTGTACCAAATAAGTAACTGCAGTGGGAGAGTGTGTCTGGTGGAGCCGGAGCCACTTAGTGCTCACTGGGGATGAGACTGTTTGACAGAGACAGAGAGACACGCAGTCAAAGTCAGAGGACTGGAAAATTGAGAAAAAATGAGCGAGACGGATATAAAGTAGGAAGAAGTGAGCTGTGTTAGAGAGGAGATTATCAACAGGTCCATCAAGAGGGAAAGATCTGTGAGCTCCTTTTGGCTGTCAGGAAACAGAGACTGAGCTTTGTGTCAATGAATGAAAAACGTTAAACTGAGAAAAACTGAAGGGAAAACATGCAGAACAGGACAAAAAAATGGTGGTGCCCCCACAAAAAGATAAAGATGGGAGTATAAAAGGAAGACAGAAAATGTTAAATAGAGGAGATTCTCACACAAGCGCTCCAAGTCTAAACTTCAACAAGACAGAAAACCCTCAGAGAGAGTTAGTGAGTCAGTGAGAGGGAGAAAGAGAGTGGGAGGAGAACCACAACCAGTAGCACCAACCAAAAAGTGGCCGTGGCCACGAGGTTAAGCTTTCAGGGTGGATGTTAAGAGAGAAAGGGGGTTCAAGTCACCAATACTGAAGACTGAGAGGAAGAAAGGCTGAGGGACGTCTTAATTCCAAGGGATCTGGATGCTCACATGGGCAGATAACTATTAGGAAGGGTCACTACCTGAGTCACTTCTGCATATGAAGGCATCCCTTTACAGTTTGAAGGAGTTTTGGAAACTTTGGCAATAATCACTGTAAGTGATCCAGCCAACCAGCCAGGACTAAAGCTGTGGGGTCCTTTCAAACCCTCTGTGACTACGACAAAACCAGCCAAACGGCGAGGACTGGCGCACGTGTGATGTCTGCTGTAGATCTCTTTAATGGAACTCCAGTGGGACTTGGGTGCTTAAAAAACATTTTTAACGTCAGGTGAACTTTATTTGAGATCTTTTTTTTTAATGTCTGGGAAGCAACACCTCAACCTGCCATCGTCTGTTCAAACTATTTCGGACTTTACTTTAATCTGATTTACATGTTTTTATTCGACTCGCATTTCCCAGGAGGTTTAAATGCTTAAACTGCTCTACTGGGACTACTAAAAGACTACTTTGATGTTTTGTTTAGCTTTAGCATAGTTAGAAATGCAGGCATATTTGAAGTGTTGTCCAAGATGGATTAGGTGTGCTTTTACTGTAGTATGTGATTAGCTTTGTTTGGAGGGCTCAGTGCATCAGTCATGAGGAACCGAGTTGATTCTCTTTAAGCCTGTATTTAGTTTACTGGTAGTTAGTCACGGGTAGGTACTCTTATAGTAACATGCGTCAATGCTTGGAATTGCTGTTGTTCAAGAAGAACCATCACTTCCTTTGTTAGTAGGAATGGAATTCATGGCATTGGAGGAGGAGTAAATACTGAGATGTACAGTTACTGAAACTCTCATCTAAGAGGACATTACCCCTAGTAATACATCTTTACAGACTTCCTCCTCAGGCTTAACTGCAGGTCCAAATTGCTCTTCTGGCTTTGGCACAACTGCTGACAGCTGTATGTGCACTACCTGACCCTGGCTAAAAAGATCATTTACACAGAGCTACCAAGTGCATCAGGGCAGCCTTCGCTTCTTTGGCATTATCTTCATTGAACATTTTGTCAGATAAAGAATTACTGAGCTACCGTCTAAGGTATAATCTGAGGAATTTTAACTTCTGGGAGCCTTGACGAGACCTGTGGAGCCATGCTGAGAGGCCTGTTTCACAGGAAACCTAAACATGAGAGACTGGAGGAGGAACCTGAGGTCAGATTTAAAGGCTTGCTGGTGGCAGAGAAAGACCTGGGATATTCATACATCCGACCTGGAGGTAAGACTGTCCATACACCTGGTATATAGAGCGCCATGTTTGCAACATCCTGCGTATGTGGCTGGAAGGCTACAGAGCATACACCAGTTAAGCTAAGAACCACATCAGTATTCAGGGCTGATAAGAAAATAAATAAGGTTGCAAATAATGCTTTTTTCATTATGCATGAATGTGCTGATATTTTCCTGATGATAATGATCAGGATTATTTGGTAAAAATAAAAATGTCCCAAAATAGCCGTCATACTTTTTTAAACACCAAGGTGAAATCTTCAAGCTTCTCGTTTTGTTTGACCAACAGTCCAGAACAGAAACATATTCTGATTACTATCACATAGGGCAAAAAAAGCAGCAGAACCTCCCAGTCCAGATGCTGAAACTAGGTAACGTTTGGCATTTATGCTTAAAAATGACTTCAACAAGTAAGTGATTGCAAAAATGAGTGCATTTATTATTCGATCATTCAACTAAGAGTTTCAGTCCTTCAATAAATAAACAATTTAAATAAAGAAATTCTACAGTATCCAGTGGGGCAGAAAAATTCACCAGTCACAGACAAAAATCAAGACACTCACACTGCCAAAGTTACGGGATCAACTCCATGTGCAGATAACGGGACAAGCGATTGCAGGTGCTTTTACAAGAAGGAATGTAAAAAGCCTTCCATCTGTCCCTCTGAACTGGGATATTTGCCAGACGAATACCGACTTTTACTCAATCCAAATGTCTCTCCCCTGAATCTTACCCTGTTCTGTGGTATATCTCCACAGATTATTTTTAGCCTGGGGTGCCACTTTGTGCCAACTGCCATTCCAGGAAGTAGCGGCAGCACTGAGAGCTAACATGTTTGTCCAACGATAAGATTCCACGACTCTTGCGCACAGAGGTCACAACACAGTGGGACTGGCAGCATTACCAACAGCCTGGGGCCAAAACAGGCTTAAAGACGTTAGCCGGTGAAAAAACATCTTTTCTGAGCTGAGATGTCTGTTTGTACAGTTTTCTGGAAGAGATTCCTCCATGCCACACATGCCATAGTCCAGTAAATGTTCAGTGACTGTTGGCTTTCTCATGCTGTACTTGAGAGGCTTAACATGCAGGGCTCCTACAAAGTCAAACTTAAGCACTTTCCAAGAATTTTCAATATGTATTTTCAAGCTTTTCCAGCACCTTAAAGTTGTGGTATATTACATATTTATAAATATTAAAATATTTTATTATAATATATTCAAATTCCTTCTTTTGTCCATCAGTCCCAAACCCAAAGACTCTTCATTTATTATCATAAATGACAAAGAAAAGCAGCAGATTCTCACATTTAAGAGGCTAGAACCAACAAATGTTGTTGAAAAGTGACTGAAACAATTAATTGATTCTCAAAATAGTTGTCAATTAACTTTTCCACAAAAGATGCACATTAGACAAAGAATCCCAGGTTTGAGAGGATCTTGTCTTATGGAATCTAACCTTATGGAAGGTTAGAAGATAAGATCTGTGTATTTTCTTTAACTTCTCTCTTTTCCCCCTCATTTTCATTTTTTTTTTTCAAGTTTTATTTTCCTTATACTACAAATGGGTCCACCAGACAAAACAGGCGCTGTTTCACTCTTTGTGTTTTGTTAATTACATCTGGCTCCACATATCAGCATGCAGTTCTAGTATATCACACCATCTATGGAGATAAAAAAAATAAGCTTTACTTCAACCATGTTGCCTCTCTCCTTATTTGGGTGCTTTATTATCTGTCTTCAAATCATTGTAATCAGCAGGAGCCACTGACCATTATGGTTGTTATGCAGCCACTCATTCTTAAACTCACACAGCCGCTGCCCAGATTTCCTCTTTATCAGAGGAAATAGTCATCGACTGAGCTATGATTACTGGTTGGTTACTGGTGTTTTTTTTAATCTTTTCTATTCCCAATACATGCACGTTCACTGATCACTTGCAATTCATTCCCCACTACCGGTGCTCTGACCACATTTAGAGGCCAGTACTCTAACAGACCTTTAATGTGTCCTGACTCTGTGCATTTAAACCTGGTGTAAAAGGTGTAGCAAGGTCACAGAGGAACGTTTTTATCACACAAATTATTTCTCTGAGCGGCACAAGTGTCAGTCAGACTAATGAAGTACTGCAGTGACAGGATCAAAGCAGGCGCAAGGAATCCACTGGTATCTAAACACAGGCATTCCACCTGCCTCTTACTGAGCCTGATGGAGAGTGTGAGACCATGACAGGGAGCGGGAGGGGGTCTGTGTGTGTCAGCGATTCCTGAGTGAGTGTGTGTTTATATTATCAGTGACTGTTGTGGTGTATCTAATCTCTGCTGGCTGGTTTTGTAGTGCTGTCAGGCTCTTCTCCCACAGGCACACTCTGCACCGTGTTTGTGTGTGTATGTGTGAGCCAGATGTAGGTCTCGGAGGGAGTCAGACTGATAGAATTGGAGTCACCATGATACCTTTGCTCCTTATATGGAACTAACGTTTCCCACTCAAACAAACAGCATCCTCCACACTTTGGTCACTCTATCAAACCGTTCATTCGTTATCTGACTTCCTCCCGGTGGGTTATAAATACACCTGTCATTTTGAAGTGTGATGTGATCACATTGCTGTCAGGTCTTTTAAGTCACAAAAAAGTGGTCTCATGTTGATTCTGAGATGAATTACACACAATCCAGTGTGAATGGCTTACATGCAAATAAATAGAGCATTAGAAGTGTTTTCATTTGTAGCTTTGAATGTCTGCCATCAAAGATTATGACATCATCAGACTAACAATTGTTTGTAAGGCCAGAAATAAAATCCTTTATTTGAAAAAAGTGATCATCTTAAAATTGGTTATAGTTATAATTTTCTTTTATGAATCTAACTTGTCAGTTTCATCAACATACATGCAATTCATGGTCCTGTTAGATTGGAATCAGTTACAAAAACTGATTAAGATATAAATCAGACCAAAAAAATTACAATGGGAAGCACAATTCCAGCAGTTTTTTAATTTTTGGTCTGCTTTGATGTTGTCCTCAGTCCTTCTCACTATCTAGCTCTCTGTATACACAGGGAAGCAGTTCACTAAAGACTCTAGACTCTGTTTGGCATTTGTTTTCTTTTTATCCTTTTATCTGTTTGTCTTTGTCTAACTTTTGTTTGTCTCACTGTGTCTGGCTGCTTGTGTAACACAGCAAAGTCACTTTAAAGTATTTAGTTTATGTGGCTAGTACTGGTGTTTAGACTTCTATGTCTGTACAGTTTCACTAGAGTCACTGTGACAGTCACTGTGTGTTACTGACCCCTGCATTACTAAGGTTTTTCACATTTTAAAAAACTATGCATATACTGTGCTCAACAAGTGTTAAGCACAGAATGTGTCAGACTAAAAATTGAAGGTATCAATAATTAACTGGCAGACATTGCAAAGTGTGTTTGTGTGTGTACCAGGGTGTTTTTCTCCTTACATCGTGCATTACGGTAGAGCAGGAAGGGGTGCTGGAGCTGGAAGTCCAGGTCTTTGGTGATTGGCTCTGTCAAGTTCTCCATGCTGAGTCTGTTCATTATGGTGAACCCATGCCTGGGAGATGCCAGTCTGAAATACACAGAGGACACAGTAGAGAAATACATGAGAATAATTCATGCAAAAATGAGTCAATCACAACTTGAAACAAGAGGCACTTCAGCCATGTTATGGTCTTCTGTTTTCACCATATTGTTACACAGACACAGAAGCGCTAGTTAATAGGGATTTACAACACTGATTCTGGCCTGAACTGAACATTTCTGCTGATAAAATCCCACTTTAATTATGCACACAGCTGCACACAAGTATGTCTGCCGTGTGGAGGGTTTTTGAAGTGCCCGAAATGGATAGCTAAGCTGATGTTTGCATGCTCAGCATCTGTCACATGAGTAGGAGCCAAGTCACATTCCTTAAACACTACAAATTGAATAACCATTTAAAAGCTGTCATCCTAATCATTATGACACATTTGTGAAGAACAAAGAGAAATAGCCATCAGCAAAAAATCCTTTCAGCAGTAGTTTTCTTATTTTACCCAGTTAATGTGAACATCTGGAGAACATCTGTATTTTATTTCTGCATCTGCCAGTGGGAGATCATGATAAGAGTAGGCATAAGAAATTGTTTATTGGGGGAGAGACTTGGTGTTCTCTGCATTTGGTTAAAAAATAAAATAAAATAAGTGCCTATGTCAGCATCAGCAGCAACAATCGGGTGAAAATGAGTTGAAAAACATCAGCAAAAATACAATATTGTGTTTTCCTATTAAATAATAGTATATTAATAAAGCTAGAAAACTCTATATGTCAGTTAAAGAGCTTAAAAGGCATTCTTAACTAATATAAACTAAGAACTGTAATTAAAGTAAAGTTTGGTATAGAAAATCTAATAAAAAAATGCAAAATGGAAATGGAATCAAGTTAATGTACCTTGTGTAGATAAAAAGGGTGCCCTCCACCTCGGTCTTCTCCTGAAAAACACATACACAAAAAAGCACATTATATAACTGACAAACTTTGAACTTTTGCACATTCCCTGGAGGGCACTTTCAACATTCCTGCACAAAACTGTACAGCTCTCCAATTTAAATCACATATTGTACATATTTTCACAATATTGTTGAATATATTGTCAATGTTCTATTTGCTTCTCACGTTGCTTGACATGCTTTTATTTTCCTTTTATGGATGGGCAAATCGATTTTGCGCAATCGATACACTGATTCTCAGATGCTACTCATTTATTCCTTTAAAAAACGACTGATAATAACATTATATAAATAAAAAAACGGGGATGGCCGGATAACTTCCAAATGTTTTCGTTACTTTTGCATATTTGTGCCATACACAGCCCTGACATGGCATGACTAAAACCTATGAGGCGTGAGAACTGAGTCCGCAGCAGCTAGTCACACACTTCTACATCAAACTTGGTAGTGAAGGGCAGAAAGGAATTGTAGCGTGGTGTGCGTCACCTGTAGATGAAAATACAGCAAGATGCACTACTTATATAATCTCTTTCAGAATTGCGTGTGTTGATGTGTCAGTGTGTGTGTTGTGGATATGCCTAAAACTCGTCACTGGGATAAGCAAAATAAAACGTTTTCACATAACAAATCCCCCAGTAATAATTACTTATATGTAAAGAGCAAGGAGTTGAATTTAACCAGGCAATCTTTCTATCGAAAATAACGTTACCTGTTTTGTGCTTGAGGCAAGATTTATCTATAACCATCATCGAGTAGTGCAATAGACATATAATAAATAATTACTCATTTTCATATTGTGGAATATACATATTTGGATTCTGAAAGATAAAAGCGCTGGTTAATAGTGCTTCAACTGGAGTAAATTACTGTCAGTGATAAAGCGCGCCTTACGTTACCAAGGAGGATGACGAAGCTAAGCTAAGTTAGCACACGGTATCTTTAACCACAGTTTAGGCTTACCCACTCATTTGCCCTGTTGTTGTAAGTGTACAGAGCAACTTGGCTGGCCACGTCCACAATGTTATTGATGTATGGGTCTTGCCGCTGCAGAGCAGCCAGACTTATGTCCAGTCCTTTAGCGGGGAGGCAGCTGCTGCTACCTGCTGAAGTCGCTGTCATTGTTCCTTATGGAGAAGTTAGCTCGCTACCTAGCTTCAGCGGCTAGCGAGTCACAGTAAGATGAGATAAAAATCAAACTAAAGACAAGGTAAACAAATCAATTAAACCTGTATTTGCACATAAGCTTGTTTGGCAAATTAAGACATGTGAATTTAAAATTTTCAGGAGTTATCGAGTTCTAACTGTCATGAGTGAGTTTGTCGACGGCCATGTTTAGCCAGAGAGATTGTAAACAAGCAGACATGACTAGTTGTGCAGAAAACTCGGCGATTCCAGCCTTATCAATCAATTTGGAAAACTCGATGAACTGCAGAGATTTTCATAACTATGTTCTTTAGCCAGTTAATGGCAATGTGTGGAGAAGCACGGCTGTGCACCATTTTGGAGGATCGAATCTGCAAAAATCAAAAATAAAGAAAGAAATGACTCAGAAAATAAATTAATATTCATTTAAATGCACCAAAAACAATATTAAAAATATTTGTAGGCATTAATTAATTTATAAAATGTGACCTAAATTGATATTTCTGTTAAATTTTGCTTTTGTATTTATTTACCTTTGCATTAATTTTCCTATTTATTTACTTTCCCATTTAATTTTCCATATTGATTAATTGATTTATTTTAAAATTTATTTATTTATGTATTTGTGTCTGTATCTGTTTTCCCTTTGCAGACAGTCATTATGCCACTCAAGGTCCATCCTGTTTGTTTCCTCAAACTTATGATTGTCACCAGCATCGGAGCAATGCATGTTTAGTTGACTTATGCACTTTGATGTTGATCAACCTATAGGTGAAAAATTAACCTCATGACACACCTTGAATGACAGTTCCCTCATTTCCATAATGAAGCAGAAATGCATAAAGATACATAAAAAGAAAATACATAAATATATTTGGAAATAAATAGGGGGAATGCAAAGGGAAAACAATACAGAAATAAATAAATAAAATTAAAATTAATAAATAAAATTAAAAATGTAATGGGAAAGTAAATAAATAGGGCAATTAATGCAAATGTAAATAAATACAGAATCAAATTAAAACACAAATATCAATTTATGTCACACCTTATGAAACAAAAGTCATTTATGTATTTGTTTTTGATTTGGGCAACTTTGGTCCATCATTTGGTTCATATGATATATTAATACTTACATTAGGAAGTTTAATTTCATTGGCAAGTAGTTGGGTGTGGAATGCACTACTGTAACTTGTGTCTCTGTCATTTCTCACTGTAAAAGTAAATAGTGTTTGTCTTTTGTCCTTCATCTCTGTATGACTGCTGGGCAACACTAACACTGATGCTGCTGACTGATGTCTCCCAGTCCACAGTTACATTTCTCATAAAATGCACTAGGGGGCATCAAAGGGATGGCTAAAACACAACCATCCCTGTTCTCTTCATTTGCTGCATGGGCTGTAGCTGATCCGAAAGCCCAAACAAGAATGCGTGAGTGTGTGCGTGTGTGTTTGTGTTTGTCAGCAACCCCCCAGAGTTTTGTTTTAATGGGAGGGGAAAGCCTATGAAAGAGCAGTTACACAATGTTACACAAACTCCCAATAGAAAAACAAATTCACATCTGTTTTTTCAGTGGGGTTCATTCCCCTGCAAAGAGGAATCACTGAATTTTGCACTTTAGGCACAATTCAGGACATAGTTCTGCCTTTCTTTCTGTTGAAACTCTCCTGTTTTCATGCATATGTAAAATTAACAGCAGGTTTTTATTTGTACTGAGTAACTGAATGTGGTTTTCACACAAGAACATGTAGAATATTCTTTAAGCGTTTATTACCTTGTTTGTGGGCACAGTTAAGGCAATTTTGAGCACAGTCCAAAGTTGTTATCCAGGCTACCTTTCCTCCATATTCAATTGTTTAAACCTGAAGAATAATTAAGAGCCTTTGAACAGAATTATATCAGCAAAATGTATGTAATGTAATGTTAAGTGTAGAAAGTAAAAGTTCTCATTGTGCCGATGGCCCCTGTCAGTGTTTTACTATCATATATGATATTTTTGGATTCATGTTCCTGCAGCATTAATGCGTATACTGTGTTCTACTGCTGTGGATGAGTTCATTTTAACTACCTCATATACTGCTGGGAGGTTTAATCTACAGCAAGGCATCATAATCTACAGGATCCTAATGTTTGGAGTGTCATAGTCCTGTGAGAACCACAAATCTCAGGTCAAGTTTTCATGAGCTCAGAAATAGTAAAAGTAATATGGTTTTCACTGAACAGGAAAGGTATGAAAAAAACACAATCTGAAAAGTAACTTAACCTGTCAGACATGTAGTGGGGTAAAAAGTATAATATTTACCTCCGCAATGTAGTGGAGTAGAGGCACAAAGTTGCACACAATGGAAATACTCATGTACTGTAAAGTACTTCAAATTTGTAGTTAAGTACAGTACTTGAGTTAATGTATTTATTTTCCACCACTGCTTTTCTGATTGAAACATATTTGACTTTCACCTTCAACAATGCTGCTGTTCCCTGTGTGTTTACGCTGTTATGTAATGAAACATTCCTCTTGTCCTTAATTCAGATGCAGCATTTTGACCACAGTATATAATGCAGCATCTCTGGTGTTCAGAAATGCAACACATCCTTCCTGAAATGAATACTCAAGGACAGAACAGTAACACAAGATACCGGAAGAGAACTTTCAGGACTATAAGTTCTTGAAATCCCTATCAGCCATAGCCATATCACACAATATCAGCTGGATCACCCAACAGTGAATCTCCATATTCAGTTCAATACATCCTGTTCGGTTGCAAGGGTACTTTAGGGGACATTGGACATACTGTACATAAGCCTCTTCATTCTGCATGCATTCGATAGCAGATTACTTCCTTTATAATCTCTCAGTAAGTCAGACTTACAACCACTGATAAAGACATCATGGATTCCACTTTTTTATCACTAAATTACCACTATTTAGCATTATAGATGGCATATGCACTCCTCCTAGCCTCTGCAGTGTGCTGTAATAGTTGTTTCAGTAATTAGATTGATACTGTCACGGTGGTACAACAGCTGGTGTGCATCCATCAACAGCCATGTCAGAGTGTCCTTGAGAAAAACAATGACCGTCCAACTGCACACTCAGTTTAAGCAGCACTGGGTGAAAACATCTGCTTTGAGCACTTCAACTTCTCCTCCGACAGTAAATGTGAATGAAGCACTTACAGGTCATGACACGTCTGTATCTCTATAAACATGGACATAACTGCTTTGTGATTCATTATAGGCCTGTTTATCTCCTGGCACGTATGTCTATTACTCTGTCAGGGTGGTAGTGTACTGTATGTGTATTGTATGTGTGCATTTCAAGGTAAATTTGTCTGGGTGGTTACTATCCGTTTGTCAGGGGTTGCAAGTTTGTCAATGATGAGGCTAACGAGATATCCATCAGCAGATCAATACTGTCAATAACCATTGAGTAAAGATTGAATACTTGACTCTGATTGGTGGAGATAGGCTGAAATATGCTGGTGATTGGCTCACAGGCAGGAGCTATAATGGGGATATAGCCAGTGGGCAGCTTGCTGAAATTTAACAAGGAGGAGATAAGCATTATTTTGGAGGGGGGGTGGAGTCTGTCATTTGTCATGTCCATGCTGGAAAAAAATGTCCACCTGCACACACTTTCAACAGTTTCATAACAGTTAACGGATCTTGGAATACACCCAGTAAAAATAATTGTACTGCAGTGGAAAATAAAACGAACAAATGAATTTTGCACACGTTTTTAAGGAAAATCATTGTCCTGTGTGCTCTTCTGTGTGCTCATTCTGTGTGTTCACACAAGCAGGGGACAGCATAACTGGTGTGAAACAGATCTATAATTTACATAGGGGATACACTGCATGCACCGGGTTTAACATAGCAACTGTATTTCAGTTGTCCTCGTAACCCATCCACATGGATGGACATGGGCCTGCAGTGAATGGGTGATGGATGGCCTGCCTGCAGTGTTCAATATGGATCCATCATGGCTCCAGGTAGAGACATTATATTCTGCACTATAGTCCTCATTTAACACTGAATTTAAGAACCTGAGTCCATGTTTATTGTGGCCTTTATTTACAAAAGGAAGCTGAAACACCCTTTTCACAATAGCCTATTTTGTATACTTTAACATGTTGAAATATTTACACCAGGGTGTCCTGGACACAATTCTTTGCTGAAGGTCAATGAGGAGCCCATCTGGCATCTATAATATATTTCGGTTCTTTGCAGATTGGAACATATCAGGGTAGACTTTCCAAGGGCCATAGCTATTGCTGATCAGCTTAGGACAGCCCTATCTCCTACAAACTACAATAATATAAAAGTAACTTTCAACAGCAAATATTCTCAGTTTTTAGGGAAATGTTGTTAATTAATTAACTGGCAAGTCGCAAAAATGTTAACACTGAACTTACATTTCAATGCAATCGGGACAGTGAAGATTGATAAGGTGGTCAGTGGTTAAAACACAACACAAACTGAACCACTGACACAAATGTTTGTGTGTATCATGATGATGCAGTGTTTTTGAGATACAGTATCACAAAATATTATATTGTGACACTGTATATTTCTTACACCCCTACAAGACATTATCCTGTCGCAGTGACTACAGCATTATTCAAAAGTCAGCACCGATTTGACTCATGAGATTAATCAAAGTGCTTTTATTGCCTGAACGAACCCAAAACCCTGACATTTCCTTAACTTAATCAAAGCACTTTCATTGCAGGAGTCTGGATGTGAACGCTGCACTTTGTACACACACCACCCACCCCAACCACCGTCTTGTGAATCCAGTACGTTCTATAAATGTCCTGTTTCAAAGAAACGTCTGTGAATGTAATCCAGACAGGAATGACGTTTGTCACCACAATGTAGCTATAAAAACAATTTAGTAATATATGAATTTATTTTCTTGGAGACAGGGTTGCTGAGGAGGTGTAACGTTTGAAGTGACCGCATGTCATCTTAGAGGTTTTATAGGTTACACCATTTCCACCGTGCAATATTGTGCATGGTGTACTCTCTTCAACAAGTGACATTTGAGGCCTCATGAATTTTTCCATCTTCTCTGTTAGACCTCATCTTGAAAGATCAGTGCGTAGCCAGACTGCAAACACCTCATCTCACCCTCCCCTGCCAAGTGTATAGCAGAACCCAGTGTGAAATGCGAAAGGCTGAGTAGAGCCGGTGTGTGGTTTGTTCATTCTGAGCTACAGTAGAAACATGGTGGTGGACAACCTCAACAATAGAGGGTCGTGTCTAGAAGAGAAACCTAGATTTGAGAAACTTTTGTGAGATTTGTGCGTGTTGTTATTTTCATTGTGCACAAACTAATTATATTTTATAATGTGATAATGTTGTGGTTAAAATCTGGGTAGGCTTAGGGACAGAAAACACTTAAGTTAGGGTTGGGGAAACATCATGGTTTGTGTAAAAATGATCATTCTCGAGAAATCTTTTGTGGCTTTGAGGTTCTGAACTACACATGTCCATAGAAGAAGAACCACTCCCTCTGTAGATATAAATGGCTGACTCTAGATTATATAAAAACTTTAAACTCCTAAAAATTACTCTTAGTAATGTGCAATTATAATTTTTCTTTATGACACAAACCATATATTAAAATGCATAATTAGATACATAAAACATTTTTTTCTGGGCTGGTGAAAGAACTACTTAGTTAGTGTTCTGCTTTGGTAGTTAATTTTTCAAAATGTTTAATTTTATATAAAATTTCATTTTACTTCTGTAATCGTTATTTTTATTGCTTATTAATTCGGGGGGAAAGAGAGACGAGGTACATTATTTAAAGTCGAGGCTCAAAAGAAGAGAGATGCCAGAAATAATTTATGAAAGTAACATTCGAGTATTTTTACGGTCTTCATTTGAGTGCAGAATAGATTTCAAGAGAAATCTTCTCTGATGATTGTAAATTAATGAAGGTTCAAACCTGACTCTCTCATGTTGTACAGCTGAGTAAAGTAGCTCCCTCTGTCATGAGGGGATTCCCCTTTGACTGTCCAGCAGATTGTTGGATTCCCACATGGGATACATTTGAATGTGTTTGTCTGTCCAGAGATTCCCAGAGACCAACTGAGCTGTAGAGTCACACACACACACACACACACGTACAAAGGGGTCGGGAACTACAAATATAGACCAGTCATAAATAGAATCGATATTCCATGTACAGGCTGGATTACAGAGGACATTTGTGTATGTGAGTCTGTGTGTTTGTGTGTCCCCTGGGCACAAGTGTCTGTTCCCACGACCTGCCCTCCATCCATTCTTCCTTCCTTCAATCCTTTCTTCCGTCTATCCGTCCATTCACTGGCCAGTGTAATCAAACAGAGGCTGGTTTGGCACGACAGTGAAAGGGAGAATCAGACAGCCATTATGCCACTCAAGGTCTATCTGTCTCACACACACAAAGCAGTCGTCTGCAGTACTGAAAAGAATAAAGAAAGCACATCGCTTTATAGTTTGTACGAAACATGGGCTCTACAATTTTTGAGGTACCAGTATGAGGATCTACATTTTACATTCTACGCTCTGGTTTATTCTTTACTCATTTCACTACATTTCAGAAGGAAATGCTGTACTTTTTACTCACTTTTCATTTAACTAACAGCCACAGTAACTAGCTACTTTCCGGATTTAGTTTTAAATAAAACATATGATAATTCCTTACTAAAAATTCAACCACTTACCTCGTCTTTCTTTTGGTGTTACTCACAAAAAAGCAGCGATTGGATGGGGTGATTTGTCATTTTTCAGTTTCTATGAGTTGTTAGCAGTCCCACCAAAGAGCAATTTCCCCAGCAATGATTTGAAAAAATGTCTAAAAATTTAATACAAAATTTATAGCAGATTTTTTTGTTATCCTGGTTGGATGTCAAAATAATTGGGAAAATGAGTTCCCGACTCTGAGAACTCATGCGAACACCCCCTCAGGTTGGAAGAACAACTTGTAAAGTCTGCGAAAATTGTGGTCCAGACTTGCAGAGTAGTTTGTCTGTTGATGTGATATATGGCCTGAATCACCAGAAATATGGCAGACAAAGTTAATATTTGGTTGATAATTTTTTTATTAATTTTCATTCCGCGTATATATTTTTCGCTCGCATGCAATTTGTGATGTAAAATCCCTGCTCGGGGGGTTGCACTTCCCAAAAGTACAGGAACTTTCAGGGCGGGGCTTGCAGTGCTGAACATTTCTGATTGGTTAAGAACTTGCAGCATTTTGTTTCAGCCACCATTTTAAAAATCTGCAGCTACAAACCAATTTGGGTTTTTTTTGTTTATAGTGCTTCAACATGTTAATGTGAAGTTACAGACAAAAGTATGCGACCGATGGGCCTCAACTGAGCCCAGATGTTGCAACAGACATTTTTTTAAAACTAATTTGTCTAATCTAAATTGGTCTTTAGACCACAGTGGAAATGCAGGTGACAACGGGCTGAAGGAATCTTTTATTTCCTTAAAAGTAGGTCTTGGAATTAAAAGTTCTGTGTACTTTTGGGTGGAAACCCAGCTTAGTCCCACCACAGAGTGATCTTCCCTCTAAACGTCTCAGATGTTTCATTTCAATAACTGTTTAACTTCATTAAAAAAAAACATGTTTAGAGAAAAGTGCAAGAATGAATACAAATTTCTGTAGCAGAACTGTGTTTTTTTAAAAACTTTCGTTCCACATTAAGCATCCCACAACCACTCAGATTTATCTTGTGAGGCCTGACCCCCTAATTTGGTAAGAAATGCACTATACTACCTAACTTCAAATAAGGGTGTTAAATCTAGCTTCATCTTGACCAGCTTTAACAGTAAAATGATTCATATGCATTGCTGCACCAGTATTAACAATCTAATAATGTATTAAATAGTAATATGTTAGTCATGGTAACCATTTTCTGCAGAACAAGTTCTTACTAACTGATTTTCTGAACAAAAATACTCTCCAGTATGTACATAAATATAAGTTGGGAGAATATTTCCATGCATTCATTGGCGCAGATATTCAACAATCCTTACTTTCCCTCCAAATATACAGTATATTAACATATTTGCATCACAAAACACGCTATATTGTTCAGAAAAAGACAATTCATCTGTCAAACGACATCAATAGAATCATTTATCAGCTGTCTCCCTGTCTTTACTATGTCTACGGTGACACATGTAGACAAAAAGCTTTATTCTATTACAGGATGGTGGGTGGTGATTTTGTGCTATGGCACTGAACAAATGAATGCAGGCTGGGTTGAGTCATCAGATTCACCTCCTGATTATAGCCCGCAGTGGGATTGACATGCGGCCTGCACATTGTGAAGTTCGTCTTCAGTGTCAAATACAATTATACGGGATGGCCAGTACTGTAATTAGAATCTGAAAATCCTGAACCTGATTGTTCTGTTTTGTTAAGCATTTCCATACCTTTTTTTTTTTTTTTTATACATTTCACAAGTTAAAATGGGACACGATTTGCATTTTGCGAGTATATCCATAAAAAGACAGGAACTGCTTTGCAAAATAAGGTCAAAATCTGTCTGATGACTGAGTCAATGATGGAAAAAAAAATGTTTCCCTCTTTTTTATCTTTTACATCAAGCTGCCTGTGCAGAGCTTTTAAGAAAACAGCTCAATTTAAGAACCGACATGTTATTTGTGCAAGCAGCTCTATCCAAACGTCTCAGTCGGAGCTATAGAGCCAAGCTGACTCAGTGTCATCAAAGCCTGGTCCAGAGCTATTTAGTTAAGAGCTGATGTTGTTGACTTAGTTTGACATTTTGCTCCCAAATGAGCTTCATTTCATTGTTGTGTTACCTAAGAAAATGGGCTCATGTCTCCAGAAAATTACTTTGTGTGCTTTAGGGGCCAGGACGACAAATTTGGCCCTGGCCATGGAGTACAATGTCGAAACATACTTCACTGTCCTGAGGGCAAAGAGAGCATAATTGAATTCTAAAAATCATTCTGTTGTCCTCTAGATAAAAAGGTTCACATTCAGTCTTTGAGCGCTGACCTTCCTGAGCTTGTCTACCTCATGAAGCCTGTATTTACAGAGCGTCCAAAGATCTGAAAATCAGCATCCTTGTGGTTTCTCCCTGTTTAAGAGAGCCATGAAAAGATCAGAGATTGAGTCATAAAAGAGCTGAAAAACCAGATCTTTAGTGTGTGTATAAACACAGACTTGGCCAAAGAAAAGAATGTGGCTGAAGCAGTCCAGATGTGCGGGCAAATCAGAGGTAGGTATCTACGATCTGTTTCTTCCTGCAGAAATTAGAGTCTATGCAAGGCTTGAGCCTGTTATGGATCATTATCCCCCTTCCACCTCTCTGCACTCTCTCTCTCTCTCTTACACACACATGTTACAGAGAGCATTTGACTGAGCAGATGTTTATATTTGTTTTTTTATTATGGTAACAAAAAACAAAACAAAAAAAAGGTCAGCACCAGAATTTTCTGTTTGGCCAACATTGTAAAAAAGAAAATCTAACTTTAAGTCTTTTGACTTGAAATGATGATTGAATGAATGTACTGTGCAGAGTTTAATCAACTCATTCAGTTAAGTTTGAAGAGTTTTTTTTTTCAGTGTAATATCTTCAGCTTATTGAACATGTTTTCTCAAGTACAACAGTTTTAAGTTTGACTAGAAATTGTTTAGTTTTAATGCCCTCAACTTGTTTTTTTTTCCCCAGATTCTGTCAACTTAAATTTTGAAGGCAGCCCGAACCCTAAATTTTTTTTATACTTAAAACAATTATTACTTTTACAGTGAAGAGTTTTAACTCTCAAGCAATGCCTGCGAGAGAGAGGAAGCTGCTAATATGCTGATCATGTTTCTTTTCAAACTTAATTTAATAAGTTGTGCTCTGAAATGTACTGAAAATAAATACTTTAAATCTTAAGTTTAATAAACTTTAATAAATAAAACTTACATTGCCAACTTTGCTTCATTGTAACAATAAAATATTTGTTTTAATTTTTTTTAAAAAGTTAGTGTTCAGCCTGCCATAAAATTTGAGTAGACTGAACGTGAAAAGAGTTGCTGGTTCAACTTAATATCGTAAGCTTGCTAAACATGCGTTTCTCAGGTACAATGGAATTACTGTCAAGTTTATTTGACAAGAATAGTTTATTTGTTTTGAATCATTACAATTTTACCTTAACTTGTCTTTTCAAATTTAGCCAACTTAAAAAATTGAGGCACCTAAATTTTGGCCACCTTTTCTTTTCATGTCTCTTCGCCGACCCTCTGTTTCTTTCTAAGTTAGTGTGAGCCCTCCACACACACACACACACACACACACACACACACACACTTCATCAACATCATCATCATCTTTGTCTTCATCATCACTATCATCATCATCTGGATACCAGCCGCCGGTTCTCCACTGTTGCCTATCCATTCTCCCTCCCTCCCTCTTTCTCTCTGGCACACACACACTCACACTTATATACACACAGGCACACACACACACACACACACACACATCTGGAAACAGTCAAAGCGTCTACATGCACTGGGAGGGGGGGCTACCGCTCTCTCTCTCTCTCTCTCTCTCTCTCTCTCTCTCTCTCTCTCTCTCGGTATCACTGCAGAGCTGAGCTGCAGGGGCAGCAGAGGCAGAGAGAAGAGAGAGCTCTAACTCCCGATCAGTGAGACACAGGCAGACAGACAGACAGACACACAGAGAGACAGGCACACAGACTGACTGACGGACCATCATGGACTGGATCAGGACAGAGAGACCCGTCTCCGGATGAGACAGGACGGCCTGGCTTCTGTTTTTTGGGGGGACTCTGGCTGTAGATACGTGGAATAACCGACAACCCATTGGGAGATTTAACCCCGTGCTACCCGTGATGGAATATTTACACTACTCTTCTCCTCATTTTCTAATTTTTCTCCTCTTCTCTTCCTCCTCCTTCTCTTCCTCCACCTCCACCACCACCTCCTCTTCTTCATCATCTCACATTTTGACACGCTGCTGCTGAAGATGCGTACGAATGCGTCTTTTGCGCACTTCCATTGACAGCGCCCGTGCTTTATAACCTTTTGAAAGCTTTTTTTTTTTTAAAGAACCAACAAGGGAGAAAGAAGGAGAAGGAGAGAGGGGAGCGAGCGAGGTGTGAATTGAATTGAACGCGGTGCTGGTCTCATGTTTCTCGCCTAGGGCCCGGATGTACCGAGAGATGCACCGGTGCGTTTTCCCAACCGGTTCCGCCGAAAGCTCTCTCTTTTTTCTCGCCTTCACCTCCATCATGGGGATTAGGTAATATTCACTCCATCCGAAGAAACCCTCCCCATAAATAAGAAGAACGGAATACCCCAAAAAACTGTCCGTGCCAGACAGTTCTTTCTTCTTTTTTCCCCCTCTTTTTTAATTTCTTTATTTTTGGGGGGCTTTTTTTCCTCTTGTTATTTTCCCTCCTCCTCCTCCTCTCCAGGTTTTTCCTCTCCCTTTCTCTCTCTCTCTGTCTCTTCCATTCACCCATAGGGATAACGCCGGACTACATTTATGGTAAATGAAAGCAAAAACATGTACATCCCGGAGGACACCCTTGAGAACCATCAAGGTATGTGGTGTCTTTTTTATTTATAACTGGCAAACATCTTGTAACTGTGCATGAGAGGAGAAGAGGGAAGGAGGGAGGGGAGGGGAGTAAAGAGAGGTATGATGATCTCGAAATGGGGATGGGATGGGAAAGAGGAGGAGGAGGAGGTGGAGGGAAGAAGGGGGGGAGGGAGGGGAGGTAGAAGGGGTGTTAGCTCTTCTTCTTCCCTTCGTTTTCAACAGATGGACAGATGCAGCTCTCTTTCCTCCACTTCTTTCCCTCGTATTTGCTCTTCTCTGTGCAGTTTAAGTGAACTTAATCACGCAACAAGGCTGCAGGTATACCCGCGCACAGATATGGATGGATGAGGCCTTTTTCTTGCATGGTTTAGTCCACACTTGTGGGTTTTGACAGGCCTTGTCCATGGGAGAACTGTGGCATAATGGGTGGGCAGTGGTCATATTTAGCCAACAGGCTGTTGTAGGCGGGGGGAAATTATTGTTTAAGACAGAAAATGGCAGCAAAAGCGTGTCTGTGCGCATTATTTGGCAGATCTCGTCCTCCCCAAGGCTTTTCGTTTTGGGAATAAACTAAACTGCACGCATTGGCCTGCGTTTTGTTGGCTCTATGTCAGAAATGAACACACAGCGGTCGCTAAGGAGCAGGAAATTGAGCAGCAGCAGCGCCCACCGATACGCGCATTCGATCACCATCGACCCTCCCTTCTCCTGTGATCAATAGTCGTATTTGTCACGTTTTAATCCCAAGTTCTCCTTCGTTTAATAGCAGCGCTTGAGAGAAATCGCATAGAGATGACAGGTGGCAGTAGGAGGGCCTGCAGGACTTATTTGTCTGCTGAGAATTGGGTTGATGGTGTGCTATTTTGGGGGTGGGGGGGCAGCGGAGGACAAGACACGACTTTTTGAAGTGTTTAAAAAGCAACACATGCAAAGAGTGAAGCGCAATCCGGGGCTGTGGTTTGTTTTACGATGAGGAGAGGAAAGGGTCTGTTTGCATTGCGCAGTATTACGCGTCGCTCCTTCTTCCACCCACGTTGCAGAGAGCAAAAGCCCAGCAATGCATCGCTTTATGGCCGGCCGGACCTTGTAATTGAGCGAAGGGAAGGGCTCATTTACCCGATCACTATTATAATCTTCATGACCATCATCATCATCGTCTTTGTCGTCGTCCACCACTTCCATCACATCCACATACCTCTCTTCCTTGGCGACAGGTTCCATAGCAACAGGGGATGAGGAGAGGGGTGGCGGAGTATGTGTGTATGTGCGTGTATGTATGTGTCGCAGCGAGGCACCATCAACCAACAGTTTGTTCCGAGGAGCAACTAGTCGTAGGTTTAGTGTTATACCTGCAGAAGCTGCCATCATAGTGTGATGAGAGGCAGCTCAAACAGAATAGCATCATCATGGAGGGCAGGTGTGTGTGTGTACAGTTACCCTGATTACAATGATGTCATCTTTACAGATAAAGATGGCCCTTTCCGATAATAATAGTTCTATTACTATCAAAGAAGTCTAACGCTGTAAACAAAACCTGGAGACATCTGATCATTTCAAGGCAACTGCACTGGAAAAATAAACTGTTTTAACTTAAAAAGTTCATGTCAGGGCTGCCTTAAAATGTTTAAGTTGACTGAATTTGAAAAGACAAGTTGAGGTAGTTATGTCATGATTCAAAACAAACTTTTCTAGTAGAAAAAAAACTTGCTATTAATTCAGTTGTACTGGTCAAAAAATATGGTCAACTAGCTTGAGATATAAGTAAGTTGTTAGTTGAATGAACAAGTCTTCAAACTTAATTTAATGAGTTGATTGAACTCTGTACAGTACATTCATTCAACTCATCATTTCAAGTCCAAACACTTAAAGTTAGAAGACCTCGTGTTTATAAGTTCTGAGGTGTTCTGAAAATAAATAGAGTTTAACTTGAATAAATAAAACTTGTATATTTACAGTGAGCTGTGAACCTGGTTTGTCATTATTTGAGTGCTTGAAAATTAAATGGTTGCAGCTGAAAATACTACATTATTGCCTACTGTTCACTTTCACAGCAATGCGTCTCAACATTTTTTGAAATACATTTTTCATTTCAAGTTTTCTCAACTTTTTTTTTTTTTCCCGTGAAATGTCCAAAGAAGTGATAATAAAAATATATAGCACCTTTTGAAACATAGTTACAAAGTGATTTACAATTAAAACATGAAAATATTAAAGCTACTAAAAGGAACTTTCATATTTTGTTGATTTTGAAGACCTCTGTGGACAAAAGCAGTCGTGTTTCCACTGCCATAACCACAAAATAAAGCATCAAAAATAGAATTATGCACATAAGAATCTTCTCCTGCTTCTTTTTAACTGGCTAACATACAACCCACTGCAACTTTGTCTGGGAAAATGTAAACACAGGCATTAATAATAACTATACAGAAATAGCCGATCTTCTCACAGATGGTCTTGTTTACTTATGCTGGTCATATAGAGGCGTCAGTATTAAACTGAGACTGTTTTATACCCAGTTAAAAACTCCTTGTAGTAGCTTTAAAAGAAGGCAGGGTTTCACAGTCCATATATAATAACTTGTAAAGCAAAGACTAATGGCAGAGTGCAATAAGATGAAAGTAAAAACAGTAGAAATAAGACAAACTAAATCTACTGTTCACTATAAGAAGGCTGTTCTATAAAAAATAAGTTTTCAGATGAAAGTCAAAAGAGGACAATGAAGTCCCGATATCCTCAGACAGGGAATTCCTTAAATGAACCCAGTCACCTTTTGTGACAAGGCACAGGACCCAGGAATTGACAGAAGGGTCCCAGCTGAGGATCTCAAGTTACGTACAGGCTCACAGGGCACAAATAATAGATCATCATCACCACTGCATCATCATCATCGCTGTATAGCCTGTTAGACGGATCAGGGAAAGTGATTCACATCCCAGGAAGACACAAGTAGATCTTTATGATTAACAAGTAGATCCTTGAGATAGCTTTGTAAAGCGAAAACATAAGATTCTTTTCAAGATTAGGTGGCCTTGTAGCTCAGCAGGAGATGATCAGTGCCACTCTGGAATTATTACTGCCTTCTTGTAGGTGATTGGTACTTAATTCCATCCAGAGGTCTGATAAATAAATTCAAATGTCACAGCAGAAGGTATTTCAGCTTCAGTGTGAGTTTACAGTACAAGGCTACAGTGTTTGTCTCATTCGTCTATCGGAGGTGGTAAAATATATACAAACTTGACTAGAGACTTGATTGTTCTAGTCAAAGTGAAGCAGACTTCTCCAGATCAGCAGAACTGAATAAAATAAGTGTATTTTATAAAGGCTGATACAACAATGCAGTCATGCTTTTTAACTTCTTGCTTATTAGTGTGATTTAAGTGTACAACATTTTATATTTTCTACAAACATTATGTCAGCCTTAAGTCTACTTGGGTGGTGGTTTCAGCACCACGGACAGTTCATTCTTCATTGGTGTATTGACAGCTACATGACAGCTGTTGAACACACACAGACAGACACTGCCACTGATATATTACTGTTTGTATGCTGGTTTGGTGTTGTAATATTTTTTTTTAAATCATATGTTACAGCTCAGGTATTAAGCTGATAATGAGTATGACATAAGAAAAAATCATACAAGATCACAGAGTTTACAGTTGCATGGTATATAATATTATATATTTATATATTATATATATATATATTATATATATATATTATATATATATTATATATATTATATATATATATTATATAATTATATATCTATATTCATCTTTTTATTGTTGTTGTTTAATAAAATGGCAGTGGTGAAGTGGTTATTAGGGAGGAGGAATATATTATAAGACTCACTTAATGAGTTTCCTGCAGATAAAAGATAACAGAACTCTGTAGTGTAGTTATTTTAGAGAGAGAGAGACCGTCCTTTGACCAAAAGTTTCAATAGTCCAATTTTAACTCTCAGTGTTTGCCAACACAATGAAACCCCACCAGTTCTTTAGACACTGCTCTGAGACTGCAGCTGACCCTGACCTCTCTTCTCTCTGTCAAGAGAGGCTAAAGAAAAGACAAATTCCTTCATGAGGGATTCAGTAAAAAATCCCCCTCTATACATAAAAAGAGAGCAGAAGAGATCTTATACAGTATTTTGAGACCTTATGTTACTGTTCTTGGAGCCGTATTACAGAAACTTCCTAACTTGCAGGTCCTATTTTAACTGTTTGGTAACCACAGTAAACGGGGTTAGGACCTGAGGAAAAGGAGAAAAACCATTACAGATGAAAACTTCCACAATCAAGATAGGAAATATGTATTTCATGAGCATCATAACACAGTAAAATCTTAAATAAACTGTCTCACTGTTAAGTTGGCCTAGTTTTCACTTTTCCACCTGTAGTAGTAGCTAACTTCCTAACTAGCTAACAGTACCAAATGGTAGTGTTTTCTAACAGTAGCTAAGAGTAGTGTTCACTAATAGTAGCTAACGGTAGTATTAGCTAACTTCTTTAATCTGTATGGCTGCTCTTTTATTGTTTTTTACACAATGGATGCTGCTTACGGTGGAGACTGTGTCTGCTGTCTTAGCCTGCTCTAACTTAAGATTACATTTCCTATGTTACATTGAATTGGAACATGTAGGATCTGGTCACTCATAGTGTCTTTATTTCCATGCTTTTCAAACAGTTATGATTGGATCAGCAAGTTAGGAAATTTCAGTACTAAAATACAAATTTGGGGGGAAAAAAATCCTATTTTAGACTCTTCCTATCTCAACGTAGGACTTAGGATAGTAAGTTTCTGCAATACAGCCCCTGATAACACCATCTTTGTAACGAGTGTTAGATTTTCTTTCCATTATCAGTTAGTTGCCATCCTTATTACATCCCGTCTGTAATTCAAACAGAGTTGATGTTACACATGATTGCACTGAAAGCTCATGTTCACTGAATTAACCAATTACACTGCATCTACATGTTTTTTTTTTCTTTCCAAGTGTGTGTGCCTTTTAAATGCACACACGTGAGCAGAAACACACTGAGAATCACAGACTTACACATGTCATGACACACATGAGACGTGGCATTGCATGTAGAGCGGGTAAATGTTTTTGAACACACACACACACACACACACAGTCATTACAGCAGCAGTTTTCAGCAGCGTAATCAGTGAGTTGATTTTCCCTGTGGGCATTGTGCCAGAGGCATGATACCTCCGTTAAGGATATTAATTGGTTTCCGATGGTTACACTGGGATGTTGGCCACCTGCCAAATCACCTCACTCTAATGACTTGACTTGATATGCTCATTGATTCCATTGAAGTCACCTCAAAAGACATGTTGCAACAACCGCTGATGTGAGCTCGCTTTGTATGTAGCCTCTTCCCACATAGAGCTGTTGCCAGGTAATGTGTCTGCGGAGGTTTTACAGCACTGAAGCAGAGCGGCTATGCTCACACAAGCAAATTTTCATCAGCACATAAAAAAATCAATTTATTAGCTGGCCTCAGACTTTAAAGGGAAAATTCACCACTTTATGTATGGGTGTTGATGTAAATGCAATCACTTGAAAACTGAGCTCTCCTGCTGCACCGTCTGTAATTCCTCCTCCATCCAGTGATGTCACAGTGATGTTGTTCATGTTAAAGAAGAACTATAGGCTATATCAGCTTGTAGATGAGTATTTTTTGTCACCTAATGCTTGTTAACATGGTAGAAACAAGTGAACAGATCCGAAATGAGTGGAGACAGGGTAGTACAGGTGGAGTTCAAAAGATTTAATTAAAACAAGGCCAAAATACACAAGCTTATAGAGCAGTCCAAAGGGAAATAAAAGCAAGCAAATCCAGAAGTGCAAGCAAAGTCCAAAACCACAAGGAAAGACTGAGGAAAACGCAAGCAGGCTTGACAAAATGGACAAAGAAGAACCGGCGAAAAAGGAGGGGAAGACACAGACTAAATATACAGGGAGGCTAATCGGGGCAGGTGAAATCAATCAGTAATCAAAGAAGGAGGGGCAAAGACAAAGACAGGAAGTAGAACTGTAGGAACAAGAGGAAAGGCAAGAAATAAAAAATAAAACTGGAAACAACAAAACTAAAAAATATGCAGGCTTTGCAAGCAGGTGAACTCAACTTACCGCTTCAGTGTACAACATTTACAGCCAACACTGACTGGACATCCACAGATAAAGTGGTGAATTTCCCCTTGAAGGTAGATTTAGTTTTGTTAGATATAGTCCTCGTGGGTTATAATTAAGAAAATCCAGTTGATTTAATGATTTTTTTTTTTTTTTTGTAAAAACAGGTGGCAAACTCCGGGTGGCAGAGTTACTGCCTTCTACAAATAAAGGCAACAACTAATCAAGTATTTCTTTCAGTCATGTTTTAATTAGAATCCACAGGGGCAGAGAAATAGCTAAGGGAGCTGAAACATCTATCAGTATGCTCGACGTAGATGGAAATCTGGGCAATTAAGCACCAATCTACCGTTACTCGATCCAGTTGTTGCTCAACATCAGGTTGGACTTAATTCCTGGCAAGGTGGAAGAGATAGGAACAGAGCATTGGACTGGATTGTTGGGACTGTGTAGTGTAATATGGCAGGGTTTTCTTTCAAAACAATAATTTAAAAAAAAGACATTTCTGTGTAATCACGTAGCCTAGGTCTGTGTATATCACATTGATGAGCTGTTTTAGCACCATAATTGACTCTCTGACCTGTCCCTAGTGTTTGTTTACATGGTACACACACAATGTGGTCTTTTAAGCCTGTTTGCATGCCAGTTTTAGCTCAGAGACAATAACAATGAGGTAACTTAATTGAGTCCAAAGCGTTTCGTAATCAAGCGTCATTTTCAGTGACTGTCCTTTCTTCAAGAGCTTGGCATTTGAAGAGACAATCTTAGGAACCCTTGGTGCCAGATTCATTAAGGACTTTAGGATTGACATTTTGGGCAGTGAGCACAAACAATGATGGACTTTGTTATATACCCAACAATAAAAGAACCCACCTTGTTAGTGTGTTGCAGTCAAACATGACCTATTTTGATCAAACAATACCCCACCTTTTACTTCCCACCCTGCACCCTCACGCGCCAAACAAAAGCCAGCCAAATTAAGCTGCATTTTTCACACACGCACACACACACACACACACACACACACACACACACACACACACAAACACACACACACTGTTAACATGTTTGTGTCTGTATGTGTCCATGCCTGTGAGCCGGAGAGAAACATAGAGACACAGTGTCTCTTTTCAGTGATTGTTCCTTGCTGTGGTTTACAGAGGATGTTATCACGTTTAATAATTAATTCCCGAGGCAGAAAAGCTGAAGTAATAAGGAAAAATTGTTGGATATGTGTTTTAACTTTTGTGCTCTTTCAAAACTTCACCGTCTCACAAATTCATTCAACCACAGCCCTGTGCTGCTGCCCACTGAGCTGTTTTACCAGAGGAATTGGGGTTTAGTAATTGTTAATTCAGTAGTGATATGGTTATTCAGTTTCCCCTAACTCCAGCTTGCTAAAAATGAGCATGAACACAACATCTAATTTTATTCGGATAAATTAAAATGCTACTTTCATGGCATAGCCTTGATTGCATGCTGTGTAACAGAAGTTTGTAGCAACACATTTGTATGATAAGGTTACAATTCATGTCTTCAGCAAAAAAACAAAAACCCACTGTACACAACCTGCCCAGCACCAAATTGCAGACAGAGGAAGTTAATGATTAATTAGTAAAAATATAGGAGCAGGAATGTCCCAGTCAGGACAGAGTTGGATTTCCAACTGTAGTAATATATTGTTTATTTGCACTTCTGTCTTTTGTGCCTCATTAAATCAGGTGTGCATACAATACTGTCTAACTTCTATCTGTGGACAGTGATTTGTATCCACAAAATACCGCATAAGAGCAAAAGACCAAGCACAACAAAGAGTTACCTGTAGATGTCCATCTTAGTTTTCTGACTTTTTGTAGTAGAATGTGGTGGGATATCATTCCCTGCTCCAGCCTCCAAAGTACCAGCATGGTGCTCAGCACTCCTTCAAATGGTATGAAACGAATTAATAAAATGGGCCGTGGTAGAAAATAAGAAAAAACTAAATTCTAATACATCGTACTTATTTTCCTTTACCTTCTTCTAATCTTTGCCTTTTTCTTGCTAAATATAATGCAGTTTTTCTTCCTCTGAAATATAAAAATGATTCAAAAGAACAAACTAAGAGGTGAAAATCACCCACTTGAACCACTCACGACTCATACACCCTGTGACCAGTGGTGCCAAGGCTCTGGAACACTGCCTTACACTGTGAGTGCTTTTATACTATACA
>JAJHUR010137414.1:0-53278 GCA_027495735.1 Lutjanus campechanus | reverse complement strand
TTGGGATAAGAAATTGACTGTAGTCCTATGTGAAGTAGCCACAGTTCAGTTTTCAGTTTTCAAGTGGCCTTTTATTGTGACCAGTCAGAGGCACTCCTGTGCAATAATCATGCTGTTTAATCAAAGTCTCTATATACCACAAATGTCAGCTGGATGGATTATCTTGGCAAAGGAGAACAGAGATTTTCAACAAATTAGTGAACACAGTTTCACAGAACTAAACCTTCCGTGTGCACAGAAAAAGTCTTAGACCTTGTGCTTCAATTCATGGAAAACAGGAGCAGAAACAAAAGTCTTGCATTTATGTTGCTTGACAGAATATGTGTGCCATTTGACTTTGAATTTGTTGCCCTGCAGCTTTCACTGATCCATCCGTCTGTGGTTCACCACACATAAACGCTAACGTCCTTTAACTGTAGGCATCTCGGACTGTGAGGCACCTCATCGATTGGCACCAGTGTGAATCCAGACCATGTTAACAGACAAGAGGTGAGCTCACTCATTCTCCAAGGCCCTCAGATGGCGTGGGCCTCCACAGAGCTTTGTCCGACGGGAGCTAAGTGTTGATCAATGCCGCCGGAGCGAGGGAGGACAGAGGGAGGGAAGTACAAACAGAGGAGAGAAAGGCCACTGCCATCGCTCTTCCATGACGCTGAGGATCTGGATCCGCTGGGCTCCCAGGCTAAATTAAAACAACCGGCGTCCCATTGATTCCAGGGCTGACAGGGACCATACATCACCCTACAGCCAGGGAGAGAAGAGGAGGAGAGGGTAAAGAGAGAAAGAAGAAGAGGGGAGGGCTGGTAATAGAGAAGCAAAGAACACAGTCAGGAAAGAAAATGATAACCAAAATGATAGGAGGAGAAAATAAATAAGTGGAGGGTAAAAGAGAGAGGGGAGACTTCTTTAGAAAAGAAAGGAACGGGAACTAGTTGGTGTAAAGAGAAGAGGGAAGGACGGTGAAAAGATGAGACGGCAAACCAGACATAAGCAATCGTCCGCTGACAAGTCAATTTATTTCCTATGCAATGGCTGACGATTACTAAGAAGCAGGGAGAACTTTTCGGTAGAGGATTGGAGTTGGAAAAGAGGCAGAACGACATTGTAACGTCTTACTAGTATATACAGAGCTGTTGAGATGGACAAAGCCAGTTGGGATGCACGGGAATTGAAAAGCAAGAGATAATTGGGGGGTTAGAGCGAATTGCAGTCTCTTCAATCTATTTGAGACTTCTTTTTTTTTCGTATCCCTTTGAATTTAATGGCCTCTTATCTCCCAACAATATCTTAAGAAGCTCCATCTATCTTACTGACTTTCTCACTTCAAATCTCCTTCATCCTCTGGACTGTATTAAAAGAGGTATTTCACGTATCGACTTGGAAATGACGGGGTTATTCAGCCATTGTTCTTCATCACTGAGCTCTTTGATGAGGTATCAGCATCCAGATGAGGTCTTGCAGAGAGAATGGGGGTTTGACATGTGAGGTGAGCTTTGCTGTGGCTGCGGTAATGGCGAATTAAATAGGACCTCTACAGTACAGAAGAAAACCCCTACTGTAGATGGCTGGGTGAGAACAGTTATAATTATCCCATCATCCCTGATTTACTGCGTTAGTCGGTAAAGGTGTCAAACCCACATGTTGTTCCCTTTCTAGAGTTTTAATTGCATTTTTTTTAAACTAGTAATGTCCCTGAACTCCATCGTGATCAGTGTTGTGTAATGTTTATTTCAAAAGTAATTTGTTACATTACAAGATTACTGCCATTAAAATGCAACTTGTTATGTTACAATGTTCCTTACTGAGAAAAGCAACTTGTTAGAGTACTTTTGTGTTACCCAAAAAAGAAAGCCCCTTTGCAATTCTTTACACATGCTGGTTATATTATCCAGAGGACACTTGTGAATGTGTTGACTTTATCAACATTACACACATTAGCCGTTCCTGACTTCCCTGGGGCTCTAGCCAAAGTTCTGTAAAAGGGCCCTCTTACCTGACCCGTGAGCCATGTAAACCATTTGCTGTTGCCACACAGTCACACCTGACACCCCAGTGCTCCCACTGCAATCCTCCCTGCTTTAAACAGGTTGCTCCATCTGTAGCTCTAACAACAGGTACATTTATACAGAACAGAACAAGTTACAACAGAGACAGAATATTTTATATAGAGTCTTAAGATAAGTGAATATCAACATTATCAAACATTTTTAGAATGTATAAAATGTATGAACTAAAACATAATACTGAGTTTTACACCTGCTGCTTAGTGGTGGACTGTAAGTACTTGTGCTTTACTTCCATTTTATCTAACTTTATACGTCTACTCCACTACATCCCAGAGGCAAATACTTTATTTTTTAAAGCTGCAAAAAGGTGGCTTTCTGACATTTTAGAGATTTGTGGCTGTCCCAGGAAAGTGATATTACATACATATGATGATCTTAAAGAATATAATGCATTGCTGAAGATTAAACTAGCCAACAGTGGCCTATAAAATAGTTAAATTTGGTTGGCTCAACTTTAAACATCTATTAATCCAAGAACATAAGATATAATAACAAAAAGAGGGAACATTTTACTGCAGCACGACTACTTTCACTTAAAGTGCATTTTGCTGATAATACTTAGATTTGAATGCAGGACTTTTACTTGTATTTAAGTATTTTTACAGGGTGGTATCAGTACTTTTGCAGTACAGGTACAGGATCTGGATACTTTTCACACTCCTGACTGGAACTAAACCTTGATGGAGAGACAGATATTCATTGTTTTGTTTTAGGATTATGTGCACCTCTGAGGAGTAACATCATGATGACTGACTGGTCCACAGAGGTTGCTGCTGGAAAGCGCCACGAGTTTAATTTCGTGCATGTGAATATGAACCTGTGTTCAGGCGTGACGCAGTTCTCCTTTCCGAGCTGGAGATAATAAACCCCCATCTGCATTTATCAAACGTGATAAACAGTTGTATTTCACTCTGACCTCTGTCAGGCACAACGTCACAGGACAGCCCTTGAAGTGGCTGCGAAGCACAACTTTGAATTTTGTTGATAAAGGTTCTTCACACCACACTTCTGCTTCACTGCTAAGACTCAAGTATCAGGTCACAAAGGCTAACATTCATTTAGCCTGTGATGGTCAGGAAATACCTCCAAAATGTAAACTGACAAAGCTGAGCTGAGTAACAAAAGATAAATAACAAGCAAATTACTTTTGTTGTTGCATTAGGAAAGTAATGCAATTAGTTTTTCAACTGGTACAAGCCATCACAAAAGCCTGAAGGTAAGAATACTGAAATGCAAACAAACACGGCCATGCTCACACAAGCATTCGCCCTCGAAGAGAAGGATTTCTAGGTCTGAACTTTCAGTTAAAGGTTAATTCTGCTTATTTTCAGTGGACTTTATTACCTTCCCCTCAAGAGTTGGTTGGGTCATGTTTTTTTTGCCTTATTTTTTCCTGTTTGTTTGTTTGCAGGCTGGCAGGAGATCTCAAAAACTTCCTTTGCTCAAAACTTGGTGTAAAGTTCAAGTGCGGGGCAGTAAAAATGGATGAACTTTTCGTCTAATTAGGGCCAGGAAGGAATGACACTGTGGCTTTTCACATAAGTCAAGGAAAGAAGAGGAAAAATATCCGCACTTTGATGAAATCTTTGAGTTCTGGATGCAAGACATTTCCTGCATGAGAATCTGTGAGTAATAGCCTACCAATCCAAGAGAACAGAAGGACATATACATCTTCTGCCTGAGCTCAGTGCTATTTCAAATTATGTACTGTAATAAAGTTATCTACACTGTTTAAAGTTTGCATAATTGTGCAGCACTTTAGGAATGTGCAGTACATCGCTCAAATTAGAGGCTGCAGATGGGACACACACATAAGTCCTGCTGCTGTTTAATTGCTACCGAGAGGGACCTCATATATCCTAGATGCAGCTGAGGATGACATAAGAGGCGCCCATTGATACCACCCAGTAAAGATTCTGCCATTACTACATGCAAGTTTGACTTTTGTGCCTAAAAACTGTCTATATCATAGTGACAGAGCCTGTTCATGCCTTTAAATCACTGACACTGGACAGTTTACCCATAATCATATGCCATATTGGCAAATTCACATAATTTTACAAAATTTCTTACTTTGAAAAGCTGCTGCAACCACCAAAATTGTGTAACAAAGACTTCGACAACACTTGTCGCTTGTCACTACTTTCACCTCGTCCACCAGGGGGAGCCATAATTGTGAGAAACAGGAACATCTCTTGTCATTTGAGATTTGCACTCTGGAAACATTTTGTCATAGGTCATTGATTGAGGGAGATGTCATCTGGGAATTTTGTTTTTTGCCACTTTGGGTGTCAAAGTAGGAAACCCAGGTTCCCTATGCATAGATTCTTCAAACGACAAAGATGATTTAGAAAATTGCCACAATGGATGTCTAAAGAAATTGAAATCTGCCATTAAAAAAACAACAAAACAAAAAAACAAAAACAAAAAAAAACAAACTTTTTGAATACCTTTGAATGTGGAGATCAGATTTCCTAAGTGGACACCCACCATGTCAATTGCTGCAAAATGGACGCCCAAACATGGCAAAACATTCCGAAATGGCGATTCTCTGAATCAACTTTGTAATTTGGACTACCTTTGTATGGAGATCCTGGATTTCCCAAATGTCAAAAACCCAATTAAAGAGGAATTATTATGAAATTAAAACAAGCCTCCAAAAAGAGGCTGCTCGTTAAGGCTGACTTGGTTCCACCCCCAAAGGACGGGCTAGAATCAGCTTTTACAGAGAGTGAAAAACCAGTCAATCGTGACAAAACTGGCATATCTGGAATTAGTTTGGGAATAATAATAATAATATTTTCAAATAAGTCTAACAGAGTGTCAGACTATTTCCTAATTTATCATAATTTTCAACAAGTGCGCCAAAGTGTCAGATGGTTTCCCGACCGTACAAGAAGGGAAAAGGTGGAAGACATTCCCCACCGTCGATTTTGACACTCAGGTGCATCTGCCCCCCCGTTGAAGGTGTTCCAAAAGTCCACCACACTGATACCTCGGTGAATATCCGACATGTCGGTACAGGAAACCTCCCCTAACTTCCTGTCACAACACTGCATCGCTTTTTTGTTGTCTGTTTTTTAGCTGCAGGAGAATTTCCCCCTCATTTGAATACAGTCAAATGTTTTAACTTTTGCCTCCTTTTTTATTTTTTATTTTTTTATTTTTTTTGTTGACACTTCATCATTCCCACATCACCTGGAATCCCACAATGCCTTGGAAAGTAATACGCTTACATTCCATAAAAAATAAATTCGGGCAAACTTTGCATCATGTTCAGTGTGCCTTCACTGTGCAGTCTCACTACACAAGAGACACTTCATCACCAGTATGGAGAGGAGGAGTGATTACAGCGAGCTGTCAGTGTACATGTGACATGTGAGTATTGTAATAAGATAAACCTGAAGAAAATGGGTTATAGCAGACAGAGGCACTGTCTGCAAAATGAGTTTTAGAGTGGAGAGGCAGAGAAAACTCAAATAATCCCTCAGTAAGAGCTTCTGTGAGTGACAGCTGCTCTCTGGGTCAGAGTGTTTAGAGACAAAGAGCTCCGTGTGAGAGGTTACAGTATGTGTTTGTGTTTGTGTCTGAAACACAACAACACGCCAGACACAGTAAATTACATAAATCGATTTAATAATCATCTGTAAGACTCTGATCTCCTCTCAACTGCTCTTTCATGGACGTGTCCTGCTGATGTTTCCCTTTTCATCCATCTTCCTCTCTGTGTGTCTTTCTGATTTGACTCTTGTATTGATCACATGAGCTTCATCAATGCATCTTTTTCTTTTATTACTTATGACTTGTTTTATTGTGTATTTCTTGCCTTCTTTAGTATTTAAAAAAAAATAAAAGTGGAGTGCATTCAATGCCTCTTACCACTTCCCCCTCTGTATCTCTCTCTTTTCTCTGCCTTTTGATTTTTCTCCTCCTTTGAAACCCTGCTGAACCTTGCAGCTATGGCTGAAAATGAGGCTCCACGAATCTGCATGCACATATGTGCATTCATGCCTATAAGTTCCTCTATAAAATCTGATCTTGATCTGTGGTTCATTAATAATTTATACTCAGATGTTTTTGAAGTTTGTCAAAACAAAGAAGGAATTCTGGCATCACTTCCACTCCAGACTTTGTGTAGTTGGATTATTTCTCATCTGTGTCTTTCCCTCGTTTAATTTTGTGTTCTTTCTCTGTTTGAAGCTGAAATTGATGTTGAAAGGGCAATCGGTGAAGACAAGAGATTGATGAAAAGATTTTAAGACAACATAAGAAAAGAATGATTAATTAATTATTAATTATAGTTAGGCCTGTGTGATTTATGAAAGGATTTTATATGAAACACTGAAGCCCAAATTGAACAGAAACTCACTATTGCAAATAAGGTGCACCATAAAAATGGAAAAAGCTGAGAAAACTTACTTCAATCATTTTTTATTTTTTAGTTCTGAGCCCAACTCAAGAAGTCAGAAAGTTTTGAAAAGTCTTTAGATATACTTGAATCTTTGAGTTGTAGAAACCCTAAAAGTTTGTATTTAAAAAAATTTAAGTAAACTCGAAGTGTATTTGAGTAATGGTCAATAATTTTATATTTTCAATTAAAACCATTTATATTGTATTATTTTATAACCATTTACTATAGGTTGGCAAAACTTTTTAAAGTTTATTTAAAAAGTTAAGGATTTTATTGCAGTAAGTTGCCTTGAAATTTTGAGGGATTTTTTACAATGTATATAAACTAATGAAGCCTTAATTAAATATAAACATTTCACACATGGTGAACATACACTGCAAAAATGAAAAAGTTCTTAGCTCAGCTCAAACTCTTAAGTTTCCAGCTGTCCTTTGTAGAAATTAATCTTTAAGTTTTAGAAACCAAAGTTTTAGAATTTCAAAACTTACTGAGTAAACTCTTTGAAGTGTAACTGAGTAATGGTTAATAATTTAATATTTTTAATTAAAACCATGTATTTTTCAGACACCTAAAAAATTACAAATAAGCTTCACAAGGTGCCTTGGAATTTTGAGTTGTCTCAACTCGTAAAGTGTATATGAAACACTGTAGCCTAAATGAAACATAACTTCAGATCATCAACTATTTTTTTTAAACCCCAACTCAAACTAGTTTTGAAAAAGCTTTAGCAACTAGTAATGTCTTGTTGAGAGGGTTTACTTTTCTTCCTTAGATAAACTTTAGTTGTAGAAACCCCCCCAAAAAATTTATTAAAAAATTGATGAGTTGAAGTGAAAGTGAATAATAATAATAATAATTTTGTAAGTTTAATTGTAACCATTTAATTTTCAAGCACCCAACTAATGACAAGTCAGGTTCAGAGCTCACTGTGAACAATTTTTGAAATAGTAATTTTTGGGGGGTTTCTAAAACTCAAACGTTCAAGTTTTTTCCAATGAACAAAAGTAAATTATCTTAACAAAAGAATATAGGATGGCAACACTTTCTTTAGTTTATTTCAAGCAGAATAAATGTTTGTCAAAGCACTTTAAAGTTAGTTTATTGTTGTGTCTCTTTCCCAGGAAGTGAATTTACTGATGTTTTGGGTTTGTAAAGCATCCCAAGCGCAGCAACATAATGTGAAATACAGACAGAGAGCAGGGTCTGTGCAAATACAGACACCACCACACACTTCTACTGGGTCAAAAGTGATGATTTAAAGGGATTATGTTTCTCAATCTATACATTTTTTCAAGGAAAATGTTGGGTATTATGTCTTTAAGTTTGAGTTTAGAAATAGAGGTAGAAATAAGTCTAGCATCTGAAACTTTACCCACAGGTGTCTGACAAGCAAGCAGAAACCACAGGGGAGTTGGTGTGATAGGTTGACACCTGCCAATCAAATAAATTAGAACAAGTTTTCTATTGAGATTCCATCTTGTTTTTCACTATGTGTTTCAAGAGAGAAGTTGGAGTTTTATTCCCCAGTTAGCAGTGTTGATGGTGCAGTAAATCAGGCAAATGGGAGAACAGAAAACATAAAAAAAGCATGTGTATCCATCAGTGAAACCCATGCAGACCAGCTCACAGATGTGAGTATCATGGCCAAGCAGCTTAGTGCGAAGAATGACTCAGTGCGTGTAGTAGTAGTAGCTTAATTATGCTACTTACAACTACACTGTATTGAGAAAATCAGATTGAATAGTGGATGAAGCCAAGCAATAGAAAAATGGAAAAAGCTCTTACGGTAAGCTGCATGTAGCTGCTCGGTTAAGCTAGCGGTGCTGTGTGTGTAGTCACTGTTTTGATGGGTTTTCACATCGAAATAATGCCAACCTGTAATCCCCCCAAGTGAAATCTAGTCTGTCCTCTGAATGAAAAGCTCTCGCCTTTCCTCTGAGTGCGCCTGCCTCTGCCTTAAGGAAAGGCAACCTAAATATATGTCACTCAGTTTCGAATTGCCGCTCAAATAAATACAATTAGATGGTTGGGTAATACCGAAGTAACAGAACGATAAAGGGAGACAGACATGGATGGATTCGAGTTGTCCAGGCACAATCAGACTGGCATATGAAATGATCCTTGACAAATCTGTGGCTGCTTTGATGTGGAACAAAGTCCGTGTATGTGCAGACTTGAGCAATGAAAAACACAGGACTCTACCCAACCTGAACCTGCTCAAATGCTCCAGTCTGCACATGCTCTTTGCCAAAATTCTTTGTCTATGCCAAATTTTGATTGTTGCCAACAAGACTCATGGGTAGAGACTTAAAACTCAAGCAATGTATTTAACAATTTACTGAATTCACTATAGCTTAATTTACTTTTCCAGCAGGTGTCTGTAATGAACAATTATTTTGATCATCATTATTACTCAGTCGTCACTCACCTTGAGGAAAACATTTACATCAGAATGCAGCTCAGCTTTGTTGTCAACACAGTTTTGACCATGAAGCTGACTGGCAAACTGAACACTCACACACTGGGCTTCAGTACTACACTCTGCAATTGGATATTGGACCTCCTCACAAACAGACCCCAGATAGTTTGGATTTGCGGCGCCACCTCCTCTCATGCTCAACACCGGAGCCCCCCAGGGCTATGTGCTCAGCCCCTTCCTGTCCCTTCCCTTCCAGGAAGGGACTGGAGCCCCTTCCTGTTCACACTGTATACCCATGACAGCAGCCCCCGACATGGAGAAAACTCCATTGTGAAATTTGCAGATGACTCCACCACCATTGGCCAAATTTCAAGCAATGATGAGACTCCATATGGGGAGGAAATTAATAGTCTTGTAGAGTAGGGCACAGAAAGCAAACTACTTCTCACTGTAAGCAAAACCATCACACATCCCACCCAGGGAAAGAAGGCTCAGAAAGGAGCTCAGAAAGGAGGAGAAGGACTCTAGAGCGGCCATTAAAACTGACCAGGACATCCTTGGTACCCATTTACCAAGCATCAGTGGTATCACAGCCTGTTCACCCTGCCGCCATCAGGCAGGAGATACACAAGTATCCACTGCCATACCACCAGACTAAAGAGCAGCTTCTTCAATTTTTAGGGCCCAAACTGACATCATCAAATTGCTTCTTGAGTCAAATCAACAGTCCAGTCCAACTTTTTGACTTCCTATTACAAATGGCAAATTCTTACATTTAAGAAGCTGGAACTAAGAAACATTTTGCACTTTTTTTTGCTAAATATTTATAAAAGCACACACATCCAAAGGAAATAAATGCTAGATATTGGATAATAGAGTTGTTCCCATACCAGTACCCATACTGGAAAATGCCTCTGTCACTGTCACTGGCATTTGACATCTCTAAGTATGTGAGTCTGTGCACAAGTCTGATGCTACGTAATGTATTAGCCCCAAAATGATATGCCAAATTTTATGGTCTGTGGAGAAGAGAAACGCCAGCTTTACCTCAGCATCAGAACGCGTCGCTGGAGTCTCTGTGAGGAGGAATAATCCAGTGGATTGTGTATTTCCCAGTCAGCTTTTCCAGGAGTCGCCGCAGTGTCTTTGCAGAGCTTAAGGCCAATGCTACTAACCTGACTGACAAGTTACTTACTGCCTGACCATTAGTATTGTGAGTACCAATTTGTATGTATAACATACATAGTCTTTGTCACTGAGCTGCATGTACAAACACTATAATTCCAATATAATTTTTGAGAGCATCCGCTGTATAACCCGGAGTGGACTTCTAGAGTTGTCTTTCTTTTGTGATTATGTGCTAGAATGTACTGAACTGTTTTGGGGTTGTGGGGATCACAGCAAGTGGACTGAACTTTTTTTTAATCACTGGTATCAGCCTGGTACTTGGCCGATATGCAAAGTTCACGGTATCAGGATCAATATGAGGAAGAAATCATGGTATCAGAACATCTCTGCTGGACAGAAGTACTGTAAAAAAAAAAAAAAAAAGGAAAAATAGAGTCCATACATTGACTTGGTGGTATATTAATAAATGTTTATGGAAACATTACCTAGTGTTTATTATTTATTTATTTTTTGACCTTTTTGCTTGAAAATGGCTTAAATGACTTATCGATTATGAAAATGTCAATTAATTTTCTTTTGGTCAACTAATTGATTAATTGACTAATCGCTGCAGCTCTGTTATTTGTTTGAGGGAATGTGTATGAAAGCAGTGCTGTTGGATAACCCTAATACATCCAATCTCATCCACAAACTCAATGAGAAACTGAGATGGACCCTGTTGTCGCTGCATGAAATCTCAATGTGTGTAGGCATGGATGCCTACACAGTGTGTAAAACCCCCAATGAAATGCATCTGAAAATGCTGCCTTCCACAACATTAGCTAAAGTACCATTAATGTTTCGCTGTACTCCCCATAGCAGAACACCCACTATCCTTGAAGGGGAGGAATGGAGCCTAAAACTGTGGGGTTTCAGAACCACTGGAGTCAGATTTATGATGCAATTTAGATGTAACAAATCTCTTAAATCTGAAACTGCAGAAACATTAGAGAAAAGCTGCAATTTCTATGTTTATCTATTGACCTACACACTGAAATCAGTGTGGTTTTGCATTGCTGCCCTCCAACCTGACCAACAGGAGATAGCCTGTACTGAGCGGTTATCAGCTTGTGACAAAAAAACTGGAGACTTGTAACTAAGATGGATTTGTTTACAGAGCCCCTGTGATTGGCACTGTTTTGTTACAATCGCCAGTTTAGGCTTTAATCCAGCAATTGTAAGTTCAGGCTTAAACCTTTAGTCCCGTGGCATTTTCTGGTTTGATGGAAATGGAAACGTGCCATTGGTCATCACAGCGAAAGCTATTCCAAGGCGCTTGGATGGCGCTCCAGGGTGAAACAACAGCACATATTTCCCCCCCACCTGGCCCTGTTCTTCTCTGAGAGACAGGCAATATGGTAATGAGAGGAATGAATAGTGAGTCTCTGGGAAGACTTTCCTCTTGTCTGTGTGTGTGCGCGTGTGTGTCCAGCTGCTCTCTTGGCCACTGCGGCCATTACTGAGCAGTACCAAGCAGCAGAGCATGACACACACCAGCTGGATGTGCGCACACCTCCACTGAGAGACGAGGCCTGTGCCAATGAGACAAGGAGAAAGAGAGAGAAAGTGTTAAAGGAGGGAGAGGAGGGGAGGAGAGCGGGAGACAATGAGGGACAGAGGTGCCACGAGCCAAGGAGACAGGAGGAGAGGAGAGATCCATCCTCGAGGTAAGATGAAACAGATTTAACACAGTACAAATGACACCGGCAAAGTCACCAAAAAACCAGCAAACCCCGCTAACACACACACATAATGGCCCTCACAAATATATTATCCTGACCTCAATGTCAGACTGGGAGTGTTTGCATGCATGTGTGACACAGTGTGTGTGTTTGCGAGTGTGTAGGTGGGCAGCTCCCAGGGAGAAAAATTTCCACCATGTGTCATATTGTCATGGTGACCATCAGAAGAGCCATAAATACAACTCTGATCTGCTGCATTAGTGGATGTCCAGCTGTGTGTGTGTGTGTGTGTACTTGTACTGTCTCCTAGACATATTGAGGCTGCCATTTATGTCTGCAAGGCATTTTCCTCTCACCTTTCTTGCTTTCTTTGCATCTCGCTCTCATAAGGCTTTTCACAGGCACCTTTACCAGTGATGAAGAAAAACATTATGCATGGATGGGTGGGGTGCGGGGACGGGGTGGAGTGGGGAGTTGTAGGGTATGGGGATGGCAAAAAAGATTATTCATATGCCAGAAGATAAATGTATTTTCTCTACTTGCCTCATTCCCTGCCCTCACCCTCTTCCATCTCTCCCTCTTCCCCTCATTTCGTATTCCTCAGTCCAGCCACATTATTCCTGCTCCCTCTCCTCCTCGCCGCTGTCTGGCCGGCTGACACGAAACGATAGAGCATTCTGTCATGGTGTTTGGAACACACCGAACATCACTTGTCAGCTGAGGGACGACAATGGCTGGCACGGAGCACAGAGTATGCGGGCAAAGCGAGACGTTCTACCTCAACCCACTTCCGTCTTTGTTTAAATCCCATTACAGGCAGTCTGGAGTTTTCTTTTCTTGGCTGGAAGTCAATGAGTGTCTCATGTTGTGTTCAAAATGTTGCTCCGCAAAAGACCAGGGATGCTAATTCACTAAAGTCTCCAGTATTAAAAAGCATCAAATGCATCTAATATTGTTTGGCAGTAAAAAACTTTAAAAGGCCTATTAGAAAACCTACTTATATCGATAAATTCTGCATGCAAGCAAAGCAGTGACAAGATTATTTTTCTTTCCAGAAAAAGATCAATGCAGTTCAAAAAGTAATAGAGCTTAGATTGATCCTGAATGCCTACCCAATATGAACTGCTGTACGTGGTCTTTAATACATCTCTGGGAATGTTGTGAGATTGTTCTGAATTGTGACCATTAAACTTACAAGACCATTACAGTGGGTGGTCACACAGTAGTTTCCAGGTGATATGTTCCCAAGGTCCTGTGATCCCAGCTCCTATGTTCCCACGACCCAAAGTTCCCATGGTCCTATGTTCCCAGGGTCATATGTCCCCAAGGTCCTATGTTCTCAGGGTCCTATATTTCCAAGGTCCTATGATCCCAGGTCCTATGTTCCCATAGTCCTATGATTCCAGCTCCTATGTTCCCAAGGTCCAATGTTCTCAGTGTCCTATGTTCCCAAGGTCCTATATTCCCAGAGTTATAACTTCTTAAGGTTCTATGTCCCCAGGATCATATGTTCCCAAGGTCCTATATTCTTATGTTTCTATGATCCCAGGTCCTATGTTTCCAGGATCCTATCTTCTGACCCTTAAACCTAACCTTGACCCTACCCAATTATGCACTATAGAGCTGGGGGAGTATAGGACCTTAGGAATGTAAGACCTAGTGAACTTAGAACCTTGACCCTTTGTTAAACTCATGTGTCATATAAATCTGGAGAACACATGAATGACATCTATGAGATTTTGTTTACCTACTAATAGTTGAATGTGTTCTGTCTAGGTAGCAGTTGCACTGTGATATGCTCCTAAAGTGGTTTCCATGGATATGTTCAACTTTATTTTTATCTCTGTAAAAATGGTTTCAATACCAGGGTTAAACTCTAGATCAATCAGTTTGATCCTTAAATCTCAGCACTTGAATCGGTTATTAAAACCCAATTAACTTGTTTATGAAACTGTTTTCATGATAGAAAGAAATGAAGGACCAGACAAAAAAAAAATTAACTTATTTTTAATTTTTAATTTTTTAAACATTTTGTGCTTCTTTTGCAAAGTTTCAGATGAAGCTTTTCTATTTTATTCACATGAATGTGCAGAACATGACTCAAGGTTGCTCAATAAAAATCTCATTATACCCATTTGCTCTTGTTCATATTCATGCATAAGTTCTTTTATAAAGTTTGATATATAAATAATAAACTGCCACTACCGATTGCATGGTCCATTGTTATCTAATATTTAAAGCTGCCTTACAGATTTGTCATAGCAGGAAAAGCACAGGAGTTATTAATAATATTAATGATGGTTCCATTCTACTCAAGTGTCCCTGTAAGCCATGGCAGTATAAGATATTACCAGGACCATGAAACCAAAACAGCTAAATTAAATCATTCATTTTATTACTTACACCTGTGTTTTTTTCTCCGGTGATAAGCCAGCCAGCCTTCTTTTGTCCTCCCTTGAGAAGAAATCAAACTGAAAATCATACACAACATGTTTGAGTCATAGAAAGTTGAAATGGCTTACATGATAGGAAACTATTGGCTGTTTACACATCTAGCAAACATGGAGCGACATTGGCAGTCATTTGTAGTCCTGTTTATGCCAACTTGATCATTGTAAGTCCAACATTCACTCACCTTTCAGCTCTGCTTTGGTCTTGACCAAACCTCATAAAACCTGTTGTTTGGTGCTCTGTAGGCATGTAATAAGGCTGAACCAAATCAGTGAAATGATCTGTAGGGCTGCATTCACATGCTCCACAGATGGTCCCATTTCCAGTTTTAAAATCATTCCTCTGATTTCAGTGTATGCTTTGAAGTCGTAATGAGGAAGCATCATGGAAGTTACAATGATTTTGGGGGCGGGGGGGGTATCTCAATGTTGCTGTTTGGTTTTAAGCTTTAGGTTTGAAAGTGTTTTTTTTCCTAGACTTGTACATACCCTACAACCAGTAAAGATTGCTTTTCTTGACTTGCTAATAAATAACCGCTTTAACTAATATAGGTCACTTTCTTCGTCCAGGGTGGGGAATTAATTTTCATTGGGGGCCACATGAGAAATTGATCAGGCTGCTGCAGGCCAGATACAAATGTAATATAAGGTTCTAATAATGTTGAGATCTCTAATAATGGAATAGTTAGAAGTTTTCTGGGGCACCTCAGCACATAGATGTGTATGAGCTATGAGCTGGCTAACACAGTAAAGCACTTCGAGGTTTGGTCACCTTGAATCGTCCTCCGAATTGCCATGTGATCGAATTAAGTTCTTTTAAGTGTAATACTTCCAAGTGCTCATGATACCCAGGTCTTCTCTCAGTGGACAGCAACTAAAGGTTACAACCTAATAACATGAAAAAATAAAATGTCTGCAAAAAAAATTATTGTCAAAATTTCTGAGTTGTTGTTCCATCTATAGGATCTTAAAAGAATCCCTGCTCAGTAACCATGGTAACTGATACCACTGAACTAGCCTGCTCTGTGGCAGGCTAACTGTCAAGCTTATTTTAGCTATAACAGAGAATTCGCAACAGGGTGAAACAGAATCTCAAAGGACAGTTCCATCAAGTGTCTCTTTGCCTTTTTGCTTTGTAGAAACACAAATTCAGACCTTTGTTTTTTTGGCGACCAAGCATGAATTTACTTTAGTTCCAAAGAACACATTCATAAAAAAAAAAAAGTTAAGTAAATCACGTCTTACAACTTTCACTGTCTTCAAAGACCAAAAGTTATTTGACATGGAGTGAACCTGTTTATTTAAAAGCTTAACATTTATAATTTAAGTAATAAGTGTGCCAAAGTTGTAAATAAGTTATTTTTCATTCACTCATTTTGTTCAGGCTGTGAAGACCAAAAACATTTTTAAAAAGTGGCATTCTGCTGTGTTTTTAAGTTATACTTCATCTCCTGCTTCAACTTATAATTATTTAGATTTTTCTACTCCATGTCCAGTTTCAGACACTCAATGCAAATGAGCAGCTGACACTTGTAAATGAAATGGACATCCGATGAAAATGAAAATGTTTCAACAAGTAGCTTATTATGTAGTTGGCAACATCAGTATGAACTGACTCATGTCCTGCAGCAAGGTTAGACATTTATTAACATATACAAATAAAAAAATAGTAGGTAAATTAATAGTAGTGTATCTTTTCCAAAATGATTTTTGTGGCTTTTTGCCTTTTTTGCTACATAGTACAACTGAAAGATAGGAAAAGGAGGGCCAAGAGATCAAGAACGACATGCAGGTTGGCATCAAACATGTGCCGCTGTTGAGGCTTCAGTATATGAGGCAGATGATCTACCAACCACTTATATTCTTTTAATAGTTTGAGCTGTAGAGTTTGATCTGCAGATGACAAGAAAACTGCTTCTTTTTGTGATATGTGATCCTCTTTTCGACAGTCAGTTGTTGTAAAATGTACCAATTTTTTTTAGCTGCTAAATATTAACCAACTAACTGCTAACTCTGTGAGCTGTTTGGTGCTCTAAGCATGTTGTATTTCCAGGACTGCATAGCCAGTAGCTACATTTGAGCAGCTTTACTCTCTGTAACCACATTTTCAATTTATTTTCTCAAATTCACTCTCCTTCTTGGTATGTTTTTGTTTTCACCAATCCTAGCAAAAAAAAAAAAGTCTCACTTTTTAGCTAAATATTAACCAACTAGCTGCTAACTTTGCGTACATGAGACTGAACCTAATTGCTCAAATGATGTGTAGGTCTGTAGCTATATTTTCAGACTCTAAGTTAATCTCCCATGAACAGAACTTTAGGTAGTGTCTCCAGGACTGTGAAGCTAGTTGCTACATTTGAGAAGCTAACAACAAACCACTCTACCTATTCCCATTTTCAATTTATTTTCTCATCTCCCACTTACCTATATACCTGTTTCGATAAGTAGCAGCTAGTCCAGTGGTGGCTGATGCTAGTGCCACCATCTGTGTCAGTCAGGAGTGGCCTATTTAGGGCAGCTAATTCATCATGGCCTGAGAGCTTACATACGGTACATATAATTACCCCCCAACGCAAACAAGACCCTCTCTGTCCTCGTGATTTATTGTCGTGTCAAGGGAGAGGAGACACAGAAACAACGAGGAGATAGGCATGAGGAGGAGGAGGATGAGAGGAGAGGGGGAAGAAGAAGAAGGGAGGGAGGGATAGAGGTGAGTATGGAGCAGAGGGTGAAAATGAAGAAGCTGATTTTCTAAGAGGACAGGTGAGAGCACAATGGGCTTGGTGAAATATGAGGCATCCAAGTCGTGACGCGGCTCAACAAATCCTCCGGTTAGACAATATTAATGCTAGTTCTGCATGTCAAAGTCAAGGATTTCTCCTCGGCACCCTTTTTTTCTTTCATTTTTATCCCTCTCAGACTATTTGCAAAGCATCCTCAAGGCTTCACACTTCTCATTTTGGAGTCATATCCACTTTGACTCCTGAAGACAGTGGGCTTTGCCATCGCTGGCAGGAAGATGTAGCTTCACCCATTGTTTTCCCAGATGCCCCCTGTGGTGCTTATTTTAAAATGCATCACCGGCCCGTTTGAACCATGGCGGTTGTATTGTACGGCTGAAGGCCGATGAGATGGCTATACAAGTGAAAATGAAAAAAGGGGGGAGATGGAGGATACGAGCGTAACAATGAAAGATTTATGACAGGCATTGAGAGCAGGCGGCGGTTTTATCAGCCTATTATCAACCAAATCGCCCCCACTGAGATGCAGCACATATCTACTCTGTTCTGCACTCTCTCTGTTCTGTATCCCCACTCACTCACTTTCCAGATCAATGCTCAGCTCCTCCGCCATCACCATACATAACCTGACTCTCCAACCTTACCTTTTACCGTTCACTCTTTTTCCTCTCCTTTTAGTATTTACTCACCTCTCACCTTTCCCCTCTTCTTCCTCCTCGTCTCTTTGACTTTGCATCTCTTGCTCAGTCGACCCTCTTGCCTCTCTTTTGCTCTCTAGCTCATTCTTGTCTCTCTGCTTTATTGCTCTCCCTCCTCTCCTCTCTTTCACTCCCTCCCTCCTTCCTTTCCTCTAGCCACTGGAGTATTTTCTGTCTACTTTGCTTACGCCGTCTGTTTTCCCCGCACAGCCTGCCTGTATATCTGCCTGCTCTCCGTAACCCATGAGGACTCTTAATAAATGGCAGTTCATTCTACCTCCCTCTTTTGCCACGTCCTCCTCTGCTCCAGCCCCTTCAGCCACTGCCCCCACCCTATTCTAACCCCCCCACCCCCCTCATTCTGAGAAAAAGCAAGGCACCTAAGGGTGAACAGGTTAATGTTCTGGCAGTTTGAGATACACTTGTGACATTTCAATCCGGCATCTGTTTTTATCGCAGCTGATTTAAGAAGTGCGGGGGTGCATGAGGGGGTAATGGAGGGATGAAAGGAGGAGGAGGAGGAGGGGGAGGAGGAGGGAGCCCATGGGATGGTACAAGCTACCCAGAGACTGTGGACTGTGTATACTGCTCAGCAGGGGCTGTGGACCTGCAGTTGCAGATCAGTTCATAAATGGAAGCATATGGTCATGTCGCCCCCAAGTGGCAGGAAGCAGAACTCTTGGAGCAGGGACAAACTGCGGCAGTGCAACAGACAAAATAACAGCATGTATTTCTGAGCTACTGGAGATAGAGAGAAGCAAAAAATGCAAGCATGCTTGAAATAACTTGATACCATGTGGGCAGAGCACTGTAGAGTCATCTGTATTCCCCTTGGCATCGATCATGACCTTTGGAAGGAATAATAATAATCTGCAAAGTGTTGATTAGACTGTTGGATGCAGGGAGATGATTACAGAATGAAGTAGAGGATATCATGTGAGTGAAATAGCAAGTGGCAGAGCGAGAGGCCAGGTGAGGACAAACGCAGAGCGGTTGTAGAAACGCAGATGAGGCTGAGTTAGAGGGAAAAGCAGGGGAATATACACGGGAGAATAACACAGAGACCTCAGCTTTTGCGGGAGCAAAGCAGCCCGAGAATCCGATAAAGAAATTGAAACAGAACTCCAGAGGTTTGACCAAGTGAAAAGGAAAGGATGAAGGGGGGGGAAAAGCGAGAAAGAGAGGACTAGCCAGACTTCCAATGAGCTGAAAGTGAGGGAGACAAGGAGGGAGGGAGGAAGAAAAGAGCCAGCAAATACTAGAGGAGCAGCAGATATGATAGAATAAGTGAATTAGGAGAAACTGGGCTGTAGATGAGCTGCAGGGGGGGTTGGAAGGACAGAGGGAGGGAGGATGGGTGGAAGGGTGATGGTATGGGGAGGGTGGTTGGATTGTGGGATTGCTACACCACACCATCAGCAAGTGCTTTCTCCGAAGTTTTATTTGATATGAATTCAATAAGCAGTGGCCGATCTCCGTGCCCCGGGTGTAATTACCGGCAGAACAGCGGAGGCATTGTGAGCTTCGCCACCGCCTAAACGCCCCCCTGCTCGCTTCCAGGTCAGCACTGATCTTGTCTGAGAATGTCAATTATCGTCTTAAACGCCGTCTGTGGAGTAAGGGAAGGAGAAGGGAGAGTGGGGTGGCGGGGGTGGGGAGGGGGGTCGAGAAGGATAGAAAATGGCGAGTTAGGGTGGAAATATTTGCCCAGTGTCGCAGCTTAAGAAAAAGGGGAAGAAAAGTACAAAAGATAAGGCTACAGGCTAGAATACTAATGGGCTCCTCTTCATTGTTCAGACTTGAAAAAGAAGGCAAGAGAGCAAGATATGCTGTATTCCCTGTGCCACTTCATTTAATGTCTCATCATCTTGCACCTATTGCAGCGTACATGGCAGAGGGGGGATGAGTTGATGCCGAGGTGGAGGGGGCAACCTGTGGTCTGTATGCAACCCACTATCCTAGCAATTATATCCATGTTGGATGATTCACCAGTACCTGAGTATCAACCAGTGCCACGTTCAGTACCAATTAGGGCTGAACATTGGTACTTGATTCCTTTAAGGTACTGATAGAGATAACCCAGCACCATGTACAACTGAAACTTTTCTAGTCAAACAATACTGGCATTTGATTCTTTTTGTAAACCGATCTTAAAAAAAATACTATTTAAATGGTTTTGCTAGCAGCCAATTGCCGGAATTTAATGCAACATGTGACTGAGCCACAGTCGCAGCAGCTAACCCATGTAGTCTGTGGTACTGCACAGTATGTGATGGAGTTGACAGTTCAGCGTGCTGACTCACCACCAAAACCTTAAAAACAACAAGCATCTGATAAAAATAAATACGCAAAATGCTTCCATTCACATGATGAGTATCAAATTAAATAGTAAAAAAAGCGAAATGAAGTAAAATGAAATAAGTAGGAAGTGCAGTACTCTGTTGGTTTCAGTATCATTTTAAGGGTATTGGTATGGGTACCATTATCATAGTTTATTTGCATGATATAAGGATATATCTGATTTTCCGCTTGACCGGGGTTTGACTGATTGTAAAGTCCTTGAGGCAAATTGGGATTTGTGATACTGGACTATATAAATATATAGTGGGCTTGAGAAAAGGTGTGTCCGGTAAAGTGTGTCCATGGGAAAAATGTAAAAGGGTTTCTTTGTGGCTTTACTCGCTGCTGTTTAAGCAGCTACTTTGCATTTAGAAATCCTTAGACAATCAGCAGGGGGTGAGACCTCATATTGTGTGGTATTATTGGTCTAGTCTAATATTGTCTGGCAATAGATTTGCTGTATGTTGTACTATGGTTGTAGGTACTGACTGTGTCAGTAGTCTGCCAATGTGCTTGTCAGATGTTTAGACAATGTCTGACACTCCTCTGCCTAACATCTTTCCGACATTGAGTTTGGGGAGACTGCATCTGACAATTTCAGTAACTTTCTAAAACTGACAATACAAAATTCACGCCTACTTCAGGCAGCAATCGAAGTCAGGTATATAGAGGTGATAAAGTAAGCATTTCTCTACATCTGTCTTATTCTATGTGCACAGTACTGCGAATGTCTGCCAGGAGAGACTTTCTGAAAGTGTCTCTGTAGTTCTTTTCAAGCATACCCCAGTCATAAGAATACTGTGAATCGAGGTAGATATTCTGAAGCGCTTATATTCATAAATCTTATCTGTCCACATTGTGTAGGATTTTCATCTAAGAATTCCCATCATCTCGAGTAATCTACAGTACTTTCAGTGTGGAGACATGCACAGTTTGAACTGAATCTGTACAATGTCAGAGTTTCCCCCAGGAAGGTTGAAAGGCCCAGTATGGCAAGTATCTTTTGATGGGAGCTGGCGGCCAATTGTCTGTTTTGACGGGGCCCTGCGTGGGCAAGCGACAGACTAATGGCAGCTTTAAGATAGGGCCCTATAATTTCTGTGATAACATAATCACAGCCAGAATCATGGGATTCAGATTTTTTTTTAAAAATCATTCAATACAAATTTCATACATACATCCCTTGAAAAGGAAATTCCCTGATGCTTAGGCCTAGTGAGGGTCAGCTTTGGTTCGGTGGTCCAATGGGCTTGCAATACACTGCAGGGAATCCCTGTATCTAGTCATATTTATTTAATCTTCTTAAAGAATGTTTACTATCTTCCAGCAATAGGCAGAATTTGTATGTAGATGGTCTGCAACCATCTGCCTGTATTCCTAAATCCATCCATTCATCTTCCACAACTCTTTCTGAGGACTTGAGTTGAGTTTCTGAGTTAGATTTCATAATTTTGTCCTTCATCCTTTGTATTTATTTGTCCCCATTCTTTAATTTTATCAATTCACCTCCATTCTACCCATCAAGGTTCGTCTTTGTCCTTTGACAAAGCACTTTCACTCAGTAGTGCCTGTCAGCCTTGATATTTCCCTCAAACGGTTTGTATTTACACTGATTGCACTGAGTTTACATTCTCTGCTGCACGTTCTGATATTTCTTCTTAACATATGCGCTGATAATGCATGCACATACTGAATATTGTTTGGCCCTGTGTGGCCCGCTGCCAGAGAGGTTTTTCATAATGAAAACATGCGATCGATAACCACATCTAATGAATGTTATTTCATTTTGCTCAAGCAACAAGATCTCTGAGTAGCATTCTACCCATACTGTAAATGGCAGCAACACATATGCATTACAGATTAGGTGTGATCCTGGTGTAATGCATGTCTATATCCATCCATCTAAGCATCCATCACTGAATCCATCCATCCATTCACCCATCAATCCAGCCTTATAGAAACTCATTCATCCACCTCCGCTTCCTTCCCTCGCCCCCTCTGCCCCGTCTCCCCTCGCCAACCTCCCCTTTGGTGGGCGCCAGTGGGAGTGGTCCGCCCTTGATCTGCTCTCAGAACAAACAGCCTGGTAAACATCATGAAACATTTAAAGGAGGCAGAGCAGCCTTCTCTCTAATTCATGCTGGCAACCCAGAGATGCACAAAAACAGCTGCTCCCAAAGCTCGCCCCTGCAGAGGGAGTTTCACTCCATGTGTGCTTTGCATGTACGCTATATGCCTTTACATATGTGGGAATTTAGATGTATGTGCAAAGATTAAGCATGCATGCGTTTGTATTTGTGTCAGTGATATGCTTATGTGTGTGTATAAGAAAGTTGTTTTCATACAAGTATCTATAAGTCAGGGGTCTTTGCATCGTGAAAATCCCAGTTTAGCACTGTAGAATAAGTTGGCATATGTGGGTAGATTAACATATTTGGCAAGTGCCTGGTAGGGAGGGAGGGAGAACAAATGAATGGATTAGAATCACAACTCACTCAGCTGGAGGTCTAAGTCAATGCCTTGCACAGAACAAAACCCTCTTCACTGATTCCTCCTAACTCTGGCACAGGAGACTGTCTTGTGCTCAACATTTATAGTTATTTGTAAAGCCGGATTGCCTCAGTGGTTGGCCAAATGGAGCAAAGCTGCCTGGAGATCTCACCTGTAAACATCACATCTCACATTTTTGTACCTCCCTTAAGCCTAGAGACATTCACGTCTTGTCAAAGTGTGATGTCCCAATAACACAATACCTCGCTTTGTGTTGTACAGTATAATTCCAAAAGTGTTCTTGTCAGTCCTCCAAAACATCAGATTTTGTTCGTGTTTTCCCTCAAAAATCAATAAGTTGATTACCTGGAAACATTGGGGGACAATTTGAAGGGCAGGGGCAAAAAAATAAAGCTATATGCAGTGGGGTACCAGTGCGGCAAAAGTCATGATGCATTTATGGTGAAACAGTTTTAATCCCTGGTTTACATTAAAATTGTTTTATTATCTGATTTTAAGTACAACTGCTACAGCCCTGTAATTACTAGTATTACCACCTCCTGGTTGTAGGCCTCCACCAACCAGTTAAGCTGCTATTTACATCCATGTCCGTCCAGACTTGTACAGTATGTGTATTGAAGACTTCAAAGGGATTAAATAAAAAGCTACAAAGTGTTTTTTGACACAATGGAAGTTATCACTTTATTAAAATGTACAGTATGATTCCAGTGAATATTATGGACTATTTTATTATATTTTTAGAGAGGAGTACAGGGGACTGATAGAGAGCTGAATATTATGAAGTCACAGTGAAGTTGGCCTTTGACCTTTTGGATATGAAATTTCATCACTTCACCATTTTATCCTATTCGATATGTGTGAAATGTTGTTAGAATTATTTAATAAATTCTTGGGTTATGGGTTATAAATGTGGTTTGTGACCTTGAACTCTGAACAGTGACCATGAAAATGTAATCAGTTCATCCTTGAGTTCAAGTGGACATTAGTGGACATAAGCCTGAAGACATCACCTCCAGGTGTTAATGAAAATGGGATGGACTAGAGGTCACAGTGACCATGACCTTTGACCTGTGACCACCAATATATATATATATATGATTCTTCCTTGGGCCCAAATGGCTGTTTTTACCAAATTTGAAGAAATTCCATTAAGGCGTTCTTGAAATATCACGTTTACAAAAACGGGGCCGAAATATCTATGTACGTACCAAACCAAACAATCTGAAAACATAATGCCTGTGTCCTAGGCTGTCACCAAGAGGTATGAAAACACACAATGAACCATTAACTATTTAACCATTTAGAGGAACATAGAGGGCAAACATTTTCTAACATGTAGGGCACTGCATCATGTTTTTACCATTTGAAAGGTACCGTAGAGCAGTGGTTTTCAAACTGCTATTCAGGGACCAACATTGAGTGAGCAAAAGTGTGACTTCAGTTGGGACAAACAAGGAAAGAAATAGGGTTGTAGAGCCATTTTGATCAATCAATTGTGATTTATCGTGAGCCTAGTTTAATAACTGAAAGACTATGAAGACTTTGCCTTCAAACTTAAAAGTACAGAAAACTAGAATTACTGCCTAATGGTTATATGCCTCCGCCAGCCAGTCAAGTTGCAGTTTTCATCTGTCCAGACTCATAATATACTAGCCTAATAAAATCATAATATCCTTATAATGTAAAGATTTTAATAAAAGGTTTTACGGTAAGCTTATGATTCATGTGAATAATTTCCTCTGCGAAACAAGCTGCCTTCGCTTAGAGACTATTTTTACAGACGAGTGCAGAGGACTGATAGAGAGCTAAACATTATGATGTCACAGTGACCTTTGACCTTTTGAATAGAAAATGTCAAAATATCATCATTTTATCCATTTGTGAAATTATGTCATACTCAGCATATGAAATCTTGAGTTATGTTTTATGAGTTCAGAGTGACCTTGATGTTTGCCAAATTTTTGAAGAAACTCCATCAAAGTGTTCTTGGGATATATCGTGTTCATAAGAGTGACCTTGACCTTTGACCACCAAAATCACAAGAATGGGACAGACAACCCCAAAACTGAATGCCTCCAACCACGACTGTCGCTAGCATGGAGGCATAAAAATGACTTACAGGGGATTCCGTAGGAAAAAAAATCCTCTCAACTTGTGGGTCAGGGTTGAGCTTGGGAACCCCATCCCATAGGGGCATTTTGTCACGTTTTGTCCAGTGTGTGGGAATTCTAGAGGGCACCTTACCATATTTTGTCCACTGGAAAGGTACCCTGGAGGGCAGTTCTCACATTGTCTTGGACATTTGGCTACCCTCGAGGACACTTTTTCATGTTTTCTCTGCCATAGGGGCATCGAAGTGAGCCCCTTTGCAGTGTTTTTGTTTTTATAAAGTGGCAACCAGTGCCTGGAAATACACGTCTTCTGAAGGCCACATTTTGAGCCAGCGGACAGGTTCTCTGCTCTTTCCTGTCCTGTCTTTTCACTGTGAAATATCCATTAAAATCAATGAATAATGAATTAAGGCGTGCAGCCTCTTACTCCCTTTAATAAAATGTAGCAAGCGGAACAGCTTATTCAGTAATGTCACGCATAATTAGCCGTGCTGCCTAGACCACCTTCATGCAGTAATCTTTCGAGGCCTGACCTGCATTCTGTTTCTCCTCTTTTTTTTTTTACCGCCTCTCATCCTCTGTTCATCTCCATCTTCCTCTGTATTACTCCGTTGCTCTCTTTCTCTCTCTATCTCTCTGTCTTCCCTTCTGTTTAGCTTATTTGGATTTTGTGCTGAGATCATAAAACCAGGGAAATCTCTTCAAGTGTGCGACTCAAAGGACATACGCATTCACGCACGCGCGCAGACACGCTGTCCTCAGATGGAAACAACAAACAAGCATGAGTGGGTGAGCACTTGCGATGATAATAGGCCCCCTGTGTTGCACAGACTCCCATGTGGTGTGGCAAATTATTTACTCAGTAAATTTGTGAAAGTGTACATATGAGAGCCTACATGCTATATCAAGGCTGTGAAATCTCTTTACAAACTGAAACATTTGAAATTTTGACAAAGCCTGAGTGAAACAGAGTAAGTCCTGAAACACCAACCTCTATTGTGTATCAGTAGACCATTGCAGCAGTGCTGTGTGGGCTTCAGTGTAAGCCACAGCGCGGCAGCTACTTACACTACGATCAATACTACTAGGCCCTGTTAGGAGGGAATCGATCAGCTTAGGACTTGATGTGGAACAGTCTCTTTCTCTCTATATCTCTCTCTTTCTCTGTCTGTCTTTCTCTATTTGCCCTCGCTCTGTTCTCTGTCTCACACCTTCATTGATCTCGGGCGATGATAGTGAGCATATCTTCTCTGCAGGGGTGAAAAGGGTCAACGCTAAACCCTCCGAGACTCCTAATGATCAGGACAATGTGAGGGAAGACGGGTGCCGGAGAGTAACAGGTCTTTAAGTCAGATGTTCTAACCTGAGCAAATCAGCATGAGCAAGCTCAAGACACAAAAAGACGTGCCGTCTCTTTGTTGAGACGAGCTTCTGCTCACCGCTGACAACGCGAAGACTTGGAGTTGAAAATATCACCTGCCGACCTCGCTGCTGCAAAGGGCTGGGCTGAGCCTGGCTTCCCCACAGCGGGGTCTAGTTAATCTAAACTAATTGCAAGGAGTACTGATGCATATGAAAGAGAGGGAGAGGGTGTGTGAGAGGGTACACACAGACAGATGCCAAATGAAAGGCACCAGCTCCTGCTGCGGCTGCTACTCGCCTGCACCTTGATGAAAGACAGAAATTGAATCCACGCTCTCCAACACTCAAAGCCTTTCAGCAAGATGAGAAATGATGTAATGTGTTGAAGTCCCTCCCCTTCTGGTGGACCACCATGGGACCTTACTACAGAAAAAATATGAATGGTAGCCCATGGCAAGACTAATTATTTTTTTGATCACCATTTGTTGCAAAACTGTTGAAGTACATAAGACTGTGAAGATACATAATTAGAAAGACCACACACCCAACAGTCACATAGGTAATGACATAGTCCCTCTAAAAGCTAATGTTAGTTGCTGAAGCTATGATGCCGTGATGTAGTCACATGAGCCATGGCTCTTTCAGGAGTGGCAGGATAAAACACATCAGGTTAGATAGCATTACAAGGGACAATGGGATATTGGTGTTGGTGACGTATCTTTTAAGAAGAGAGATGTAGTTCACTGGGCGATTTCACACAAAACTAAATTAAACTGCCACAAATTTTACCGTTCTTGTCTTGTTAAAATACCTTTTAATTTGACAAACAGCATATGTGCAATTTGCAGCACAATTCAAACGGGAACAAAAAATGATTATACCTCTCGCTATTTACTACCATTGATGTTTTTCCAAAGTAAGGTCCCATGTGGCACACCGGAACTGTGTTTTTAACCAAGGGATTTTTTTCAGGAACCTTTTCCAGTGTTTCCTGTGTTTTGAAAGCATCAGAGATGAAACCAAGTCACTGCATTGCAAGTCACAAGTAAGTCATAAGTATTTGCACTCAAGTCCCAAATCAAGACAGGAAGGTCCTGAGTCAAGTCCTAAATCAGGTCCCAAGTCAAACTTGAAACTTTGAATTTCAAGTCCTGAACAAATAACAAATTGTCTTTTGTCCAATTATAAATGTCAATTTAATTTTCAATCCACACATTTTGCATTCCGTAATTTGTTTTGTTTATTCCTGTGTAGTTCTTGTATGTGAGCAAAATTATCTTTGGTATATTTTATTCCAACAAGAGCTCACATTAGTTCTTTTCTCATGCAGCTTGATTGGATGTCGTCACACTGGTTGAAACAAAGTGAATCTGGAGAGTTAAATGCATACTTGCTGAAAATGGATAGCGTGAATATTAGTTTATTAAGGAAATTAAGGGAAATTAGTTGATTTGTGGCACAAACATAGTCTTTACTCTTCGGGCTTGGGGGAAGGTATCAAGTATTTTAAAGTCAAAAGGCTCAATACCACATGAATTCATGAGTCACTGCTGTTGCAGTAAAGTTTTCAATCTTCTTTTCCACCTCTGTGTTCTAATTTCTTGCCAACAGGAACGGTTCTACTTCAGCTGCAGCCATCTTGGTTGGTTCCAAAAACGCCTCCACATCTCTGTACAGTCATCATATCAAGCCTGCCCCATATCAGATAGACGTGATATGGATATAGATGTGATTGGCCTGACAAGATCCAGGACGAGTGAAAATCTGTCTGAACGGGAGGGCGGCCAGATGTATCTGCCAAAGCAAATGAAACATGAGCTTGCAGATTCATCTGGTTCCTAGACTGAATACTTTCCAACATCCATTCAAAAAAAAAAGAAATCACAGTATAAAAAGAACCAGGTTGACTCGGTGTTGTACAGAAGCCTCAAAAGGTCATGGTGGAACAAATGTTTGCATTTCTTCTCACCCTAATAATAAATGAACAGAACTATCCACTGCTTGTCATCTTAAAATTAATTGCTACCTTTCAGGGATGTCGTAATGTTGTTGTCTCATTGCAACAATGACAAATGAGCACCCTGTCTACACTGGACGCAACACAGCCACATTTTCCAGTTATCAACAGGTGTGATTTAATGTTAACAAATAAATCTGTCTACATTGGTTGCATAATGACTTGCGTTTCACTTGTGCTTTGCTCACCTGAAGCTTCTTTTTGGCTTCCAGTCTGTTTTGTTCCAACTTGCATTCATCATGCAGGAGATGCACTGAGTGTATCCACAATCTGTTGAGGGATATAAAAAACTAATTTACATTAAAATATTAAGAATGCCTGGGTAACAATTCGAGAGAATTTAAATCAGCCCTGCCATGTCTTCTTAGCAGCACAAGTGCACTTGTCAAAGATTCGGAGACAAAAAACATAAATTAGAAGATCAGAAAGAGACACTGTCTCGCCAGATAAATGTATAAATCAACTATTGCCACACAGGGCTCATATTTTGATTGTGTAAAGAGGGTCAATCACAGATATATTGGTGTTTTTGCTCCCAAATATCTGCCCACTTTAACAAATTCCAAAAGCCTCAGGCAGAGGCAGCATGATAACCTGAGCTTTGCTGCCCCGTAGGCTCCCCTTGTCAGTGCTGGTGTAGATTTAGTCAACAATTTGTCAGTTAAAAAAAAAAAAAGAGTTGCAGCACTTCACTTGTTTTCATTTTGGCTGTTATTTACTTGTAAAATGAAAGGAAAGGAGAGAAAATATAGCATGCTCGTCTGTCTAACCCACTTTCAAATCCTGTCTGTTATGCCCTGACACACACAGCAGTCGAACAGAAATGAAACGACATGGCAACATAAATGCAGCAACGTAAGTTTTGCTTTTCTGACAATGGCAAGCAGCTAAATAAATGTCTGACAAGCAGCTTACTTTGATGCAATTTAGTCTGCCTCTGAACACATTTACTAGTAAATACACACGGAACATTTAAGTTACCTCCACATGAAATAATGTTTATGTTGTTTTGCCAATTTTCAGGCTTATTTTTCTTTTCATTGCAGGTGGAGATAAGTACAGAAAAGTGATTGTGGTGGCCTGGGAGCTCAGTTGGTAGAGCATTCGCCCCGTGTACCGAGGCTGAGTCCTCTGCAGCGACCATGGATTTGACTGCCGCCTACGGCTCTTTGCTGCCTGTCACCCCCCCCCCCCCCCCCCCCCCCCCCCCCCCCCCCCCCCCCCCCACACACACACACACACACACACACACTCTCTCTCTCTCTCTCTCTCTCTCTCTCTCTCTCTCTCTCTCTCTCCCCCCCTCCTGTCTTCATTTCAGCTGTCCTATCTAAAATAAAAGCATAAAAGCCCTAAAAATACTTTAAAAACAAAAGTGATTGTGAGAGTATATGGAATATGGTGATAGAGGAGAGACGTGACATTTCTTTTCTTGAGGACCTGAGCCTGCTGCATGGCTTATGTACTGTTCCCGTTATGTGTTGTATACAACTTGTACCTTAAGATAATTAAACAGCCACCCAAACTTGATCACTAGCCAGGAGGTGAGCTCCCTGCTCCGTTATTACTTGACAATGGCAGGTAAAAATTTACAGACAAAATTGTAATTAAAAAAAAAATACTTCTCTTAGCTTAACTTAGCTTAGCATTAAAAAAAATTCTGTGTTACAACACAGCTGGCCAATAAATGCCAATGCTAGCCATCAATAGAATAACAAGCAAACGCTAACACTGTCATACATTAATGCTTTTTTTTATTTGCATGTTGATATTAGGAACCTGTATGCAGTCAATGCAAGCTTTCACATCAATGGCAGAATTTCGTTAAGTACACATCTGACCAATCACACTGCATGTTGCTGATGTCACATCCAAAACATCCAACATGGTGGATCCCTTGTTTCACGTGTTTCCGCAAACACCATCACTGACGATGGTGTGTGTGTGTGTGTGTGTGTATCAAACTTCAACATACATCCCGAAATGGCTGGAGTAACTTTCAGCTCCTCAACGAAGCAGTGAAACTCTCCATTCTTTCTGAATTCTGGGTGTACTCAAGTATGTAATTTTTTGTCTTCTTTTAAAAAGGTAAAGGTCTATCTTTCAAAATAAAGTTCAAAATAAAGTTCAATACAAATAAAGGTGTGTCTATTCGAATAGCGTATATGAGCATGATTTACAATCAATTATCACAAGCAATGTACTGTACATCAACATTATTAACTTAAATTACAGGACAGAACAGCTTGTATATACACTGGTTATATTGTCCCTAAGCATAGTACATTGTGTTGAGCTCTGTTTTTACTTCAGGCATACAATTTCATGGCCAAAATGTACAGCTTCTCTGAAAGGCGTACCCCCTCCTGTTTGTGTCCCCATCACTTTCCAACTCAAACTTCCGGCCTTGTGTGAGATCCATCATTAGGGTGGAGAAATTAGTTGAACCTGCCGCCATCTGATGCTTTGTATCGGCGGACCTGCTGATAACATGCTAGCAAGCTCCAAAAACAAACCTGTTCTAATGATCTCTCAAAATGTTAGAAGTTTTATTGCGTGCTGAAGCCAATTAACCATGGATGTGGTGGATTGCTGTTGAGATAACGAGCCTGGAAGGGACAGCACAGGGCCACCGTCTGAGCCCTATGTTAATGAGCCAACGCTTTCATTAAACCTGCCACCATCGGCTGTCAGAAGTATCCTGAACTCCTGGTGTGCTTCGTTTACCTGGCGGACAGTTCGATTAGCCTAAAAGCCTCCGACTCAGGGCTGATTTACATTTCCACTGTCTGCTTTTTGGAGTTGTACGCCAGGATTAAACCTCTCGGAGATGAACCGGAGCTGATAGTGGTTCTAATTCTACCCACCTTGATTACACTGACATGCCAAAGGCTGCTCCATGTGCATACACTCCTTCACTAGCAGATATAACTTTTCTGTAGGCAGTCAAGACAACTTTTGGATCCCTATTGGGTTAAAGGGATAGTTTGGTTTGTTTGATGTGAGGTTGTATGAGGTACTTGTCGATAGTCAGTAGATGTAGATCAGCACGCCCACAGTTTGGAGAAGCAGAGGGGGGCACCAGCACAAAGGATAAGCAATGTACTGCTGTAGACAGAGTCAGCAATCAAAGGTATTTTGGCTACTTTAATAAAAGACACAACTAAAAAACATATCAGTTTAAGTGTACATTATATTTAGAATATTTATATTTATAATATCTCTGCTTTACTTTTCCATCAGACAGCTTTTTGGATGAGAAACCACTGTTATATAAGCCAAATATCACTTAGGCTACTACAAGCCAACCAAACTCCATAGGGAAAATCAGTCATTTTACTTCACAGAACACCTGAATTGCTGGTCTACCACTTTCTTGATTTGTTAGTTTGTTTATGTTATTGTGTGACTTTGGTGAATCCAAACTAACCCTTTTAAAATCCAAAGTCACACAATAACAAATACAAACTAACCAATAGAGGCCACAGTAGACTAGCAACTTTCGTTTTGCGCGACTGATTTTGCCCATGGAGTTTGGTTGGTTTGGAGAAAGCGATATTTGACTCATATAACTGCAGTTTCTCATCGTTAAAGGCTGTCTGACAGCAAAGTAAAGCACTGAAAACAATATTCTTAAAGTGTTAAGAATATGTTTTGTTGCTGACCCTGTCCACTGCAGTACATTGCTTATCTTTCATGGTAGTACTCCTCTCTGCTTCTCCAAACTGGGGGCGAACCACATCGACAAGTACCTCAGACAACCCCACATCAAATAATCCAAACTATCCTTTTAATAGATAACAGACACGCAGACACAGCACTGCGGTTACAGCTGAGATACACAATGCTGATATTGCTGGTATTGATTTGATTATAAACACCTTCTGAGTGTGTGTGTGTGAGAACAAGCACGTATGTGTGCGTGCACAGCATGAAGCATGCTGATATTGATTGGGTCAGACACTTGCTGTGGTATGTGTTTCGTATGTGCTTTATGGCCTGCTGTAATTAGCTACAGAGCCACTGGAGGACATGCAGATGTCTCAATTTCCTCTTTATATTGGCCTGTAAAACTCCTCTTCATGGTAATGTAGTTTTGCTTCTGCTGATGCAAGTCAGCATGTGCTTTTGCATGCCAAGGTGTTTACCTGTATGTGTGTGTGTGTCGTGAGCACACTCGCGTTTGCCAGGATAAACTATCTGAGCTGATAAACAGAGGGAAAAGTCTTGGGTGATGCTAAATGGTAATATGTATTCCAGGTGTGTCTCTGTAATCTCTTAAAGTGCAGTTTTGCATTTGAAAGCAGATTGCATGCCCATGCAGCCCCTGGGCAATTACGAGGCAAGTGTCAACAGTCGACCTTGGCCAAGTCTTAATGCTCTTTTGGCCGTCTCCAGCCCTTGAACTAACGACATCACTTCCTGAGTCCTCAGAGACAGCAAAGTGAAGAGGGCTTTTTTAGCCGAGCTTCTTGGCTCCCTCGCACGTCCGCAATAATAAATCGATTAACTTCAAGTACTGATGGAAAGCAATGCTCCTCGGAGAGAAGTTTGTTTGCCCCCATGACAAGGAACCAGCAGAAGTATTAATGATAATGATCCTGAAATTAACTAGTCTGTTTCAGTTGAATCAGAGGTGTCCAACCAGAGCTTGAAGGGGAAACCGAAGCAGATTAAAGATTCACTTCCAACAGAAATATTAGTTACTGACAAAAAGCTATTTCCTATGAGCTCCCTTTTATATAAGAGTGAAGTTGAATCAGCTGAAAGCTATAATTATTCACATTCCCTGATTCAGTTTCCTCAGAATTAGTTAGTATTCTCTTGTGGTATAAGCCAAATGAAAAAGAAGTAGGAAGAAAAAGAAAACATTAATCCTTGGTAATGCATTTCAAAGTATCAAGGTAATTTATTATCATTATACAACGCATGGTTGCACAATGAAAAGAAAGTTTTAGTCACTTCATGCTACACACATACAGATAATTCAAATCAGAATAGAACAAGATAAAATATGTAATAGAAACAAAACAATATATACAGTTATTTACATACTATATATACATAAAAAGTTCAAAATCTGGGAAACATTGTCCACAGACTGCATTTTGGTACCAGGCACCACTGATGTAAACAGTCCTCCTCCCCTCGTCCTGCTGGACTCCAGCACTTTCATCTGGAATGTTGTAGTGGAGCAGGTCTCTGTCAGATGTGGGCACAACAGTCTGTGGTTACCCCTTGCTTGGCCGGCCTGAGTCCCATTTCCATTTCTGGACAGGAGCGGCCTTAAGGCCAAGCTCCTCTACTCTTGGTGTGCTACACGACAGTGCGTCCAGCTGATCTGGCTGGGTGATAAAAAAGATGCTGTGTGCATTGTTGATTGATTGTCATTGCTTCAGCAATAAAGCCAAAACAATGAAAGATCACGACTTGCTTTATATTGGCTACCGGTCGCAGCATCTGGATCATCATATCCCATTTGGATGTGGCAATGTCAGTGTGTTGGTTGGTCAGTAGGTGCGCCACTTTATGCACTGATGGTTTGACTCCTGATGATTTTATAGATCCCCTGACTTTTCATGTCGCACCAATATGAGGTTTACATTTGATCTCTTTATAACTATTGGACGGATTACTGAATTTAAATAACTTAAAGGATAACTTCGGTATTTTTCAACCTGGGCCCTATTGCCCCATGTGTATGTGTGTGTATGATTGATGGCTGCAACTAGTTTTAAAATTGGTGCGGTATTGAGATACGCGAATGCAGCCGGCAGCTGCAAAACGAATTATAACGGTAGTTGTCAGGGCAAAATGGTAAAAGTAAAAGTTTGTACATTAAACGTGCTTTTTTTCGCCACAGACCGGCTCACATCACCAGTGTAATCTCTGTCAACAGCATGCAAAGCGTCTCTCTTACCGTTCACTCTGTGACTATGTCTCACAGGATCTTTGCTTGTTGAAGAATGTCTTGTTGCAGCATGTGGAACAGCTGTTTTCTTGAGGTGTGTTTGGTAAAGTGTTTCAGGATTAGTTGTTTTCTCTTCTTGGGCTGGCAGTAGTCATCTTGAGAAAAGTTCACTGCAGACCCAATGGTCTGCAGGCGCAGTGTCTGGACAGGAGCGTTAGCATCCAGTTGTAGCACAATTAGCCACAACTTCAGCATGTTGCTGTGCGACAAAGTCAGCCTGTAAAAGCTGTACGGGGTGTTGCACGACATCCTGTTCTTGCACTTCGATGACGCAAAAACATGAACCATTGTTTTCAATAGTTGCAGTAAAACTTTCAGCTGAACTCCGGGACAGCTAACTCTGCTCTGACCGGCTCTCAGCATGACTCCTGTTTTCTTCCGGCAAGAAACAAAGATCCCGCGAGATGTCATCACACATACTGTTGACAGAGATTACACTGGTGATGTGAGCCGGACTGTGGCGAAAAAAGCACGTTTAATGTACAAACTTTTACTTTTACCATTTTGCCCCGATAACTACCGTTATAACTCGTTTTGCAGCTGCCGGCTGCATTCGCGTATCTCAATACCGCAACAATTTTAAAACGAGTTGCAGCGGTCAATCATACACACACATACACATGGGGAAATAGGGCCCAGGTTGAAAAATACCGAAGTTATCCTTGAAGCGGTAATGCTGGTGATGCAACGTTTCATGTCACACCACCATCAGGTCAGAATTTAAATTGCAGCCACTGTCATTGTGAAGCTGTTGCTTTCTAGCATTAGCCTTTAGCTCAAAGCACTGTTGTAACTAAATACAGCCTCAGAGAGGTGCTAGCACACCATCTCGTGCAATTTTTACACCAAAATGATTGCATTTATGCTGTTTTTTGTTTTTTTTTTAACACAGCTAAACCTGATTTAAATAGCTGATTGAACCTCTTCCCACTGGCAGGGGACAAGTTTGCCTCTCTGTTTTTTTTTCTGATGTGTGCTGGAAAGCCAAGACTCAACTCATGTCTGTGCAGGAAACCAGAGAGAAAGACGCTTGTAAAAGTCTCTGTGTGTTCAGCTCTCAGCACTTTTGAGGCCTCTAACTGAATGTCTGCATTCTTTACTGTTTCAGGTTTGCTTGTTGTTTTCTTGTTGAGTTATTGCCAATGAAAACCCCACATTTCCTGATTTTGCTGCTTCATAATAAGCTTTTAGATAAAAAATATAATGGAGGACTTTTATTGTAAAGAATTTATAGGTAAGAAAACTTTTTGTTCACATAAAATGTATCAATGAAAAGAAACACCTTTAAGTGGGTAGGCCTGTCATAATAGAGATGCAGAACCCTGCCCTTGCCAAACCAAGTCAAGCCCGGCCAGCACATGTTTATGGAAAAGGGTATAAGTGGCAGCATCACATAGCTGCTAGCATGCAAGCTCAGTCTTGTTTTTGGTTGACTGGCATCAAAATGAAATAATAACATTGTGATTCTGAGTGACTGTAGCTGAATTTAAACTGACCAGCATGGGCATATTTGACTAATATTACATAAAATCATATTTTCTGTTGTGTCAGGGGGGATATTGGTGTGTGTTCTTTCAACTGTGGTAATTGTGATATCTCAGGAATATGAATGAGCCATGAGGCCAACTCAGTCATCTATAATTGTGTGTTTTGGACGGCACAGTGTTGACACAGTGTTGTAGAGACTCAGGTAGAGGCTTGCTGGCTCAGCGGCTGCACAGGTGTGATCAGCTACAAAGTTGGAGGGGATACCATAAACTGAGTGTCTTGTCTTCACACATCCACACACACAGATATATATCCTTTACATGCAAAAACAGGTATTAAGTAATTGAGCATAAAAAGATACACGTGTCATTTAAAAAGAGGAAATGGGGGCAAGCAGAGCACCAGCTTTTCAGATTTAGGGAATAATCTGAACAAGAAAGATGTCTGTGTTACATTAAATGTGGAAAATACACTTGGCCTGCTGTGAGACTCATGTTTAAGTTTCTGCAGCATGTTTGGAAAACCTGGCAGGAAGCAAAATATCTCTCTTTCCAAAGTCCTGGAAGCAATGAGCTCCCATAAACTTCTGAATAACGTGGCCTGATGATCATGTGACCACACAGGCTCCAAGTGAGAGGAGTACACCAACTCTTTCCAATGGAAAACTACTGCTGCAGCTACTGTATTTCCTCCACCACCGCTCTCACCAACTTTTTGGTTTCTTTGTGGACGTCTCTTTGTGTTTCTCCCCCTCTTTTCCCTCTCTCTCATTAGCCTGCGTCAGCATATTCCACAGACCCTTCCCCCTGCTCTGCCTTTTGAACCTTTCCTCTGGATGGAAAGACTGAGAGACTGAGAGGAGGGAGGAGGAGAAAAAAAAAAAGAAGTGCTGTTGTTGAATATGTGTCAGTTGGCCAGATAGGCTCCACATGCTTGTCGTCATGGCGCAGGATGTGGCAGACATAATCTACTCCCTCCTCATCTCGTTTTTTTTTCTTCCTCTCAAGCCTCCTCCTCTCCCATCTCCCTCAGTAACTACCCTTCGCTCTTTTCTTTATGAATCCCATTCCTTCTCTTTATTGTGCTCTATTTTGTGCTTCCCCCCGATGTCACGACAGGCAAATTAGACTTTAGTGACGTATTGCGGCGTCTTAAATCCGAAGTGCGCCTCGGTGTGTGGCGATGTTGTAACTTAAGTTGCCGCTTTGCTGCAGCACTGGGAGTTTTTCAGCTCAATGCCTGGCAGTTTGACTTTATTCCATGGCTTATTGCAGCAATAATGCAGACCAGCAAACTGAGGAGCTCAAGACACACACACACACACACACACACACACACACACACACACACACACACACACACTGTTTTATTCATGCTGAGCTGAAGCCTCAGTTACATTATCAGTCAACAAGAGCCAGTGTTGGGTATTAAGCCAATTTACTGGTACACACCAGTGTACCGAGGCTTTTAATGACTATCAAAACAGGAGTCCCTCACACTAATTCACTGCTGTGTGCTGGACTGTGTTTTGTGCGGCTGCCCCTCTATAAGCATTTGTGGCTATCTCTTTCCTCATTGATTGACTGATTTATATCGGCACTCATGCTTGAAATAGAATCCACTCCTCTGTCTGCAGCGAAGATGCACGGACTCGCTGAGTGCACTGACTGTATCCTCTCCTCAACTCTGCGTGTGCGTGCCAGATCTTCTCCATGCATGTGTGAGGTTCACCGACTGCAACTCTAAGGTGAATGAAAAAAAAAAGGACAAAATATGCATCCCTCTTTTCCATCCCTCCTTTCTTTCCTAACCCTCCCCAACACCCACAAACCCACCCCATCTACTCCCCTCTTTCAGTGCTCCCTTGCTCCCCCATCCCTCATCCTCGTAGGGGAGCACGGGAGCATGCAGTGGAAAAAACTGAGCCAATAAAGACACTGCCAGAATCCATCCACTCCCTGCGCCTCACATAGTTACTGAGGGAGAGAAAGGGAAGGTGGGGTTGGTGGAGATGTGAATTAAGGGGGAAAGAAAAAAAGAAGTCCACCTCTACTGTAACACAACTACACTATAAATGATTTTTGTTGTTTTCACAGTGTTATTACTGGATTCTCAACAGTTTCTCACTGTTAAAGCTATAAAGTGCAGTATGTTACCATAGGTTTTCAATGCATTCTGGGAATATATTTCTGTGAAAATCTACTAGCTGACTGTGAAAAACCACCGTAGACCTCCATCTTGAAGGGAAACTGATTTATTTTATTTGAAATTTTAACATCAGAGCACAGGAAATTTTCCTGACAATTTTCACTTGAGACATTTTTACAGTGGACTGCTTCAAAATTTTCATAACAGTATAATACTGGACTTCATTGTACAGTATGGTAAAAACTACTGTAGTCTGTTTTACGGTAATTTCTTTTGTATGAAACACAGCAGCTTCTGAATAACTGTTACCAGTGAGTTACTGTTAATTTGACAACAAAGCTTTTACGGGATCCTCCATCTAGCTTTCTAAGCTAGATGGAGGAGGTTGTGGAGGATAGGATGCAGGGGGCGTGTGCTCGGGAGAAGATGAATGAGGGAGGGTGGAGTGGAAGCGCAGGACAGAATGAAGATGGAGAGACTTGGAAAGTGGGGAGATAGTTCTAGGAAGGAACATGTGGACACACATATGGACCCCCATCCCTCGATGCCTCTTCCTTACCTGTGGGTAGCTGTGACAGAGAGTCTGGCCAGTCCTAGAGTACCCCCTAGAGGGCTTTGCAACAGGTGCAATCCTTTCAAGTCCCAAACTTGAGACTTTTATGTTTGTTAGCGACCGAAAGCTCAAGAGTCCTCAGCTGTAATCAGACTGAATTGCCTTCCTGCTCATTTTTAATTAGAGGAACATGAGAGAGCTTAAATTGCGGAGACCTACTTAATTTTGAAAGCGGTCCTGTGAGCAAACATGGAACAGGTGCATTAAAAAAACAGGAGGGCAGAGCGTAGTTAAAGTTGAACAGAAGGTGAGGCAAAACTTCGAGTGCTGACAGAATAAAGCTGGTTAGAGCGAGGCCTCGCATCTCGTAAATCATGGAACGTTTTCAGACCACCATACGATGCCGGTTGACTAGCTCATTGATCCTCCTTTTCAGAGATGCTCCCCTGCCGAGTGTTGGAACTCGGCCAAACCCACCCACCATGCACAGTATGTGTGATTGTAATGGTTCACACCATCACATACGCACACACACAAACCCTAAGCCTGCAAAACTTGGACCAGTCTAACCAGGCCATATTCAGAAGCCTTGTGTTCCCTGACAATTTGTTTAACAACAGCACAGTCTGATTTGAGACAGGGCCAATTCTGTCACAACCCATACCTCCCCTACGGCCCTGAATTTTTACGATCATATCTCAGCTGTCGATCCTTCACGGCAATCTGTTTTACTGTTTTTTGTTTCCCTTTTTTTTATGATGAAGCATTTATGATTGTGTCTCTCAGGGTTGTCATCACAATTTGGTCCCACCAGGCGAGGCTATGAATGGCTCATATGCATGTGAACTGGAGCATTTACATCAATTCTCATTGAAACTGTTGTCGCATGCTGCTGCGTGGCCTGATTTTCCTGAACGCATAGAGGAGCTGTGAAGAATTGGAAGAAAAGACAAATCTGTTACCCGTATGTAGCTCTCAGGAGGCCTCTCAAACAGCATCCTTTCATGTATAATACAGAGACCTTCAAAATAATTGCATCTTTCTTGTCAATCCTCTCTCTTTTTCTCCCTCTCGCACACGCAAACACTCATAGCACCTTTGAAGGAAAAGGTCTAGTAATTATTATTTGCGATTTTCCCGCTTCTTTGACAAGCTTTGAGCTGAGCTCTATATAAATATAAATATAAAACTTTGGCAAAGAGGTTTATTTCTGCTTCCTAATCAATGACATTTATTGATGATGAATAAGTGGATCAGGAAAATAGCTACAAGTGGATTATGATGAAAAGAGTGTTTGTGAAGCAGCAAAGAGGCAGTCAGGCTGTGTTTGTGTGTGAGAGAGACACATTGTCATGCAATAGGTTCCAATAACTGTACCTATAGCAGCTGTGAAGTGTCTCCTGAAGTGTCATGTCGTCTTGAAGATGCATTCGAGGCATATTCTGCGGAGTGTTGCAGGGATGATGTAATTTGTAGGCCAACCCAGATGATAGCATCACCCTCGTCCCACCTTCGCAAAAAAAGTTGTAGAAAATAAACTCAGTGGCAAAGGAAAGTTTGTGATACTTGCATGTTTTGTTCAGCAAGATTATCTTCACAATGAAAACCACTTTTATGATTTTTGTCATTGTGCATAGCTGGACCGATCTCCACAGCACTTTGTCAGTGTTGGAGAAAGATCTGCCTCCACATATCATCATTCTGCTATAGGGGAAAAAACGCTGTCATAAGCAGAGCTAAGCCCAGGATGGAGCGATGGTGCCCCTGCTAAATCGTGGACCTTGTTTTGATGGAACATGGTGGCATTAAAATGGCTACCTCCCTACAAAAGAAAAAGTAACAGCTGCTAGCTTGGTTATGCTCATACCCTTAGCGACCCAGGAACTCACTTGCTTGTTGTTTCCTGTAGTGATAGGGACTTTGAGAACACAGATAGTGAATATGACGTGTGCCGTCTGAAATAGGCATCCAATGGCAAGCTTATACCCACAGTCTGCATCCCGGTGAGTCAGACTGTGATTTTTGAAGTGTAAATGCAATCACCAAGAGTAAAAAGCTAATGTTAGGCTATAAACAAACCACACCAGGGTTCCATGCCTCTAAGTTTCCAACAGTTACTGTAGTCTCATTTAGACACTTGTTTTTAAGACACGTAAAAGCTTCAGAATTCACAAGTGGGGTGTTTACTTACATATTTTATGTCATAGAACAGAACGTTAAGATCTCTTCAGCTTGTGCCATCCACAGATCTTATTTCAGCCATCTAACCAAAAATTCAATTTAATTCAAAACGAGGGAACCAGAAGTGCTAATATGCTAACTTTTTTTTTTCTGTTTTTAAGGACTGATTCCATCCAGCACTCTATATGATTGAAGGTGCTATGTGTGTCATTCAGCGATATCTGGTGCTTGCAAAGTTTGTAGAATAAATTCAGAATATCTGTAACAGCTGGTCATCATGCCCACTCAGACTGGAGCCCTTTAGCAGCTCAAAGCTCAGATGCACTAAGATGCACGTGTGGTCAGCCTGGCCTCTGTGTCAAACAATTCAACCAGCTAATGCACAGCGCCTTCACTGTGTACCTGCTGTGCCTAAGTGCTTGGCGATCTGTAGCAAACGTCACCTCAACACCTCAGTTGAAAAGACAGGTATGCATTTTGAAGTGTAGTGTGTTGACATGGCATGTGGGTAGATTACATGTACAGCACTAAACCAAGCGTAGCATATGTTTAGCACACATGCACAGAAAGTTCAGATTACAACACACAGAGGGAGTGTGACTTCATTATGTGCTTAGGACAGCATTACTCTATTACACTGCTATGTTAATGTTCAAAATCTCATATATAAGACAAACATGTTTTTGTTATGACAACTTGACATTAATTAAGACAACATAACCTGTCAGTGCCATTGTCATGATATTATCAAACTTAAAGAAACTGTGGTACATTTCTGACTTGAACCCAAGAAAACCACCTTGGTCCTATATTCCCTGTTGTCAAATTGAGCACCACTGGTCTGGCCAGAGTCAGCTTGCTAGCTGCATGGGGGGGCCCAGGTGAGAGTGCCAAGTGATCGATACTGCACATGTCCAGTGTGTGAGAAGAAGTGAGATGTGTCACTCCTTGCTTCCATCATCAGCTTCAGAAAATACAATGTGTTTTATTTCAAAATGTTACTGACTTTTTACAGACCTTTCTAAAACATGTTTTAATGTATCCTGAATGCTGTCTGTTTAAAAACAGAAAAACCTTACCGATCAGCATTTTCCCACGCCATGCTAGCGTCAGCATCTAGTTAAGTCTGGCTTGACTGGAGATTCTGGCCAGACCAGGACTGAACACAGCCTGCAAGACTGATGGTGGCCAGTCTGATGACAGGGAATAAAGTACCATGGTGGTTGTCTTGCTGGGTTTGATTCCTGGCACCCCAGTGCTGTGTCAGCCTTTGGCCTTTCTATGCCCCTAATGATAGGATAGCTGAAGATATGACAGGAAAAGAGGGGAAAGAGTGGGGGAATGACATGCAGCAAAGGGCAGCACACGGGCCACGGTTGCTGCAGAGGACCCACAGCCTACACACATTGAGGGAAAAGGTCCACCAACCAAGCTACCAGGCCACCATACTGTACTATACCATCAAACTGGCTGCATGGCATTTAATGGCATCTTCTTGACTTGTCCAAAAGCTTCCACTTTAGTTCAAGTCCAGGAAATTATACACAACACTGTTACGAAAGCATGTGGCCATGTAAAACGTAATGACATCTTTCTGAAAAGTCCAAAATGTACCACTTTACTTGAGGTCAAGGAAAATATTTATGACACATTTATAATACTCTAATGACAGCCAGTGTCAAAACCAACCACTTATGATAGTTTAATATGTTTATAAGACATCTCAAACAATGTCCACTTTGCATTAATAAATTCCAGAATTACATTTAATGACAGTAACCATAAACATTCAGAAAGAGTCCTTCATGTTCATGACACGTGTCATGACATGCTTTTGACAGTGTAATGACTTTCTGGAGTCCACTTGAAGGTAGAGTCTCACACATCTGCAGTAGACTGGTGTCCACAGAATCGGCATAGTGGCTGTCTGGACAAGTCCACATGGTCACAATAAAGACAGACACATGGATGTCTGCACAGAGCCTGCACCCTCTGATGACAAAATTGACAGCACACAGACCATAGGAAACCTTCACATACCGTGCCAGCTTTAGAGCCTACAGCCAAGGCTGCACCAAGGCACAGTGGAGGTTTGAGCTAAAAGCTAACAACAGCATGCTAACATGCACACGTGAACATGGGATTGTTGTTAGATTTGCAAGTGTTTGATTTTAAAACAGTATTTTACAAATTTGGAGTATGAGCTGATGATATCAGTAGATAAAAAAAGTTATGGGATGACAAAAATTATTATAATTCATCCTGTGGTGGACATGAATGTCTGAACCAAGTTTCATGGTAATTTATACAGTTGTTGAAACATTTCACTCAAAACTACGATTGTGAACCTCTTGGTGGTGCTAGAGGAAAAGTCAGGGGTTCACTTAAGTCAAAAGGATGCATCATTCAGGAACCACAAACTTCTGTACAAATATCTGTGCCAATCCATCAAATGGATGTTGAGATATCTCACTGGATAAAATGAAAACTTTAGTGTTAGAGAGTAAGTCAGGGGATCACCAAAACCATTAGGCTTCATCCTCTGGGCACTATGAATGTCAAAGAGGAAAGCTAGGTCTTTGAATTCAATTCAGATCCAAAAAATCAGGTCAAGTTAAAAAATAAATAAATGAATAAATCAAGGTTCTCAGAGTCAGACTGAAAAATTCAAAAATTCCTGGCTGCCAAGACCTCTGTCTTCTCACGTTATTTCTGTCACTAAGAGACGTTCAGATGAGCAATTGCAAAGCCCAGACCCTTGAATTTTCAGTCAGAATTTGTAAAACCAAAAGTAAAATCCAACTTTTGCATTTACATTTGACCTACATGACCTATGGTTCTGGAAATTTCAAAAGTGGGGAATTTCAACCACACAAATTCAAACTGATGTTCTTAAAGCAAAGATGTCACTGCTATTTATTCAATGATATTTAAATTTCAACACTATGGATTCAGTAGTGGATACATTTCAAAACAAGTTGTTCACTTGTTCATAAAATTCCTGTATAAAGCCTTTCTTTGATCCAATCTTATCATAACACCACTGACACATACAAAGAGATGTGCACACAAGAGATTCTCAGAATGCTGTACCATGATATTGTGAAGATTCCTGGTAGTGGTTCATTTATGATGTATTTATACCATAGACTGTATATAGAAGTGGACGGAGCCTTCGTGACGTCACCCATTGGTTTCTGAACACCCGTTTTGAAGCCTCGAGTTTCAGATTTGGCCAGCGCCATTTTCACAGTTTTGAAACTGGAGGTGAATATGATTGGTTGAGACGGTGGAGTAGGGCGGGACCACAGACGGTATAGTCTATGGGAGCGAGTGAGTGGCACTACCATAGGGCACTACGCCTGTCAATCACGAAACCACGCCCCTAACTATACAGAACTTTAAGCCTTAATATAAAATCAATGAATGGCTTGCATGAAAATTCAAGTCTGGTTCAGTGAACATGGTGGGGGATATTAGCTATTAAGCCCAAAACCGTTTTTTGACACAGGCTATAAATATGTTAATTTCAGCTGTTAAGTTGGGCATTTTAGAACGGGGGTCAATGGGACCGGGCTTCTTTTTTGCAGCCAGCTCGCTCACCCCCTGCTGGATTTCGGTGAGAATACAGTGTTACTGCACTTCCGCATTGGCTTCATTTTTCAGAGCCGGAAGCTCCGTCCACTTCTATTTACAGTCTATGGTTTATACCCTGGGCCGCTGGATAGAAATGTTGTTATCTATCCTCACTATTCTGATTTAAAAAAAAGAAAGAAAAGATTTATGACTCAGATTTTATGCATGGGGTGGTGTGTTCTGTATACCATGACAACTTATTAAAAAATGCCAATATATCACCTCGCTTTAAATATTGCAATATATGGAATTGTAGCCCCTGTATCATGATACATATCGTACTACCAGGTTCCTGCCAAACACAGCCCTGGTGAACACTCTTGTCCAGATGTCCCACAGACAGGGATTAAATGACTTTGTTTGCACCAGTGTTGTTAGTTCAAAAGGTCAAATCCGGGTGAACGAGTGTAGTTCAAAGGTTGCAGCTGCAAAAGTCATTTATGGAGCGTAAACTTCTTGCTCCTCTTGTGTACAAGTCAAAGAGGCTTTGCTGGAATTCACCAAGTTGTTGACAAGCCTGCCCTCGTATTATGCTGTTTACACTTTCTGATCTAGAGGTTAAAGTTAATGAGGAAGGCAAAGATAATGGCGTGGTAGAGATGTTGACCTCTGAGCAGAGGACAGAAATAAATATCTCGAAGATGGGAGCACTCCTCAGTACCTTTCCAGCCACAGCGGTGTGGGAGGCACACATAAATCAAACGCCAAAGTGATATTTATTCGCCTCCTGAACTATTTACTTACTGACAATAAAGGTGGAATTTATGTGGCTATTAAGACGAGTGTTTCTGAATGGTCAGAGGCTGCAACCGAGGGCCACTTTATGGATTGGATGCAATAAAAGCCAGTGATAAAAACAATATGGAAGCTGTGGACCCGGCCGTCAATCAAAGGTAAGTATGATGAGTAAGTTCATTAATTTTAATGGAGTAAATTCTTCTCAATAACGTGCCAGCCTCACCGCCATTATCCACATTTCTTGTCCTAATACAGCACGGTAACCCAGACAGAATGGAAGCAAGTAGGGCCCGACCGATACTGGATTTGTTGATACTGATATTAGGGAGTGAAAAAATTTCGATATGGATATATTGGCTGATACTCTTTGGTTATAATGTACAAAATAAAGAATGTGCATGTCGACATTTTTTGCAAAGACTTGAAAGGGCGGCAGGATTATTTTAAACTTTAGCAACAAATGTTATTGTTCAAAATGATGTCAGGGCACTGAAACATTAACCTTTCACCAAGAATTTTGATAATTATTAATAGATATAAATTTGAAAGAAATCACAAATAGAGCAACATGTATGTGCATATATTAAAAATAAATTAAAATGAGAGATCAAGTAGGTAACGCTTCATTTTACAGGTCCCCCTTTTCATGGTAAGTAGCAATTAGCTAGTAATATATTTGAAATTACCCCAAAATTAACCCCAAATTACAAAGTAATTCATTTGCTAGTTATGTATTTGCATTGTATAAATAAAGAAATTTCTTGAAAATTACCCCCAAATTTACCCCTAAGTCCATGGTAAGTATATAGATAGAATATAAGCTCAAAGTTTTTCTAGGTGGATTGTGTGCCAATACAACTGTGCAAAGGTCTCAGAATGCTGTTTTAGAGAATATTATATATTTTATTTAGCATGTTAAATAATTTAACATATATGCCAACCAACTGCAGAAAAGAACAACGAGAAAGGAATAAAGAAAAATAAAAGAAACAGCTAAATAAATATCAGTACTGTTCTTTCTATCAGTCAGTCGCTGAATATTTTAACACTATCAGTAAATTAGGGGCAGGCTGTAGAACAAGAAGCAGCTTCTGAGCATTTACACCTGCAGGGAGCTCCTCTTGTCCTCATAAATGGTCCACATTGTGCTAAAATCCAAATCACCCCAAGTATCGTTTTCTGCACATGTTCTGTCCAAAAAGTTTGAATATAAGCGCATATCTGTAAACATATGCGCCGATACTGATGTATTCCCTATAGATCCATATCAGGCCAATATCCGGCCGATATATCAGCCGACCAATATATCAGTCAAAAGATAAAAAATTAAAAAATATTGTAGGTGACATATGAGCCAATTCTGATACAGACCAATATACTGTAGCTGTAATAGGCCAGTATTGGAATGATAGTATTGGCTGATCAATATATTGGTCGGGCTCTAGAAGCCGGTCTTCCTTACCCTCCAGTAAGCCATGAATCAAACAGTGAGGGGTGAGGGTGGTAGGGGGGAGACTGTGGGAGGATGAGGAGGTGATGGTGATGGTGGAGGGGTAGAGGGCAAAGAGGAGGTGTGGAGGCCTGGTACAGGGATTAGTGAGATGCCCCGGGCTCGTTTTCCAGCACCGTGGACAAGGTGATGTCACCACACGTTTCACTGAGGGATCTCCCATAGCGAGAGGGAGAGGAAGGGGGAGAAGCAGAGGGGGAGCTGAGAAGAGACTGGAAGAAGAGCGGCACACGCTGAGAGAAAAAGTAAGGAGAAACCGAGAGAGAAAGGAAAGACGGGGCCAAAGACAGAGAGAGATTTAGATTGTGCAGCAGCGGGGAGGGAGTGAGAGAAAGAGGGGAGGGGAAAAGTTGGACACGGACTATCTTGCTCTAACTTTTTTTTTTCTTCTTTCCTTTCTCCGTGGAAGAAGCCTCAAGAAGAAAGAAAAAAAAAAGTCGAGGGAGACAAAAACCACACTGGATTACATTTGAACTGCATTTGCATTGCAACACCAGATTCCCAAACTGGTCCCTGGATACATAAGCGCATTTATTTACGGATTAATGTGGTCGCAAATTTGTGGATTTATCTGTAGCTGAAGGTATGGCTTTTATATACTTATGGACGTGTTAGTTATTGTTTAAACTTATGAAAAGCGTTTTTTTCTCTATGCATTGAAACGTTGCATTAAAGGCAGTGATGTAAGAGTTTATAAAGTGACTGTAGTGAAACTTTATGGTGAAACTTTTGCAGGAGGTTAATATTACAACAGGCTGAGACCGCTTACTGTACACCACATGGGAATATTATAAGCACATTATACAGCAGATGATCAAATAAATACAACAAATTCACTGAAGTATCATTGATACAGTCCCTGTGGGAGATTATCATAGTGATACTCAAGAAAAGTGTAAAGATTTTAGGAGATAAAACACCATACAATGTAAGAATGATAAAGTCACTTTCTCCCAGTGGAGATCATTATCTGCTGAGATGCATGGTACCATTGTTGTATTTCTTTATTGGTTTTTGCAAGAAACTTTTTAAAAATCATAAATAGTTGGTATGGCCGCTGGCAAAAGTGATGCTCATTTTCCCTTCATATCCAAGCCAGGCCCTAGTACAACACATTATGGGCTGAGTTGTTACTGTAAATCTTTTGTGGCTTGCATCCAACCCCTGTGGCATGGAAAAGGCTCCAGAGCAGAGAGTGTGTTTGGATCTCCTACATGCATATCATTCAGGCTGAGTAATGTCTGAGCACAGCACTGCATTGGTTTGAGATCCGAGGGTCCAGAAACTTCTTCTCCTCTACCTGGGAAAGAAAAGAAAATGCTGAGGAGGAAGCTTGAGTGCCACGGGTCACATCTGTTTTCCTCATGACTCATGTTTGCTGGATTTTGTATCCTGTCTGTGCACCCCGCAAAAGGGTTTCTTCAAAGTTTTGTGTGATCCTCCACCCCCTCCTGCAAAATGTGGAACAGCTCAGTGATGCATCTGTTTAATTCATCACAGAGCTGCCTCTTGAGAGAAAATCCGATTTATTTGTCTGATAAGAGCTGTCAGTCTCTCCAATGCTGCCTCCTCATCTTCAGTAAACAACAGAGATCTTTTCTTGAGAGGTCATTTCAACAAAAACACAGTCCAAGGACATTAAGAAGTCTGGAAACCCTTGTATGCTGCAGCATCTCCAGGGACACTTTTCCCTCCTGCAGCAACTGGTTTCGCTCCTCAGACCCTGGAGATGTAGCCCTATAAGTGTCCTTCAATTTAACTACTCATTAATGGGCCTTTTACATCTACCCCCTTTCAGAGTTTACAATTTGAACCGAAGCAAAATTACCTGGACCATGGTCTGAACCCAACATGGTCTGACCGAAAGAGCTGGTTTTGGTCTGGATCTAATTGAACCATGGTTCGGTTCCTTTCTGAAAACATTTAGTTTTTGGATGGTTTGTACTTTCTAACCAGTTGTATTAAGTTCTGGCAGTCTATCGTCACAACCTGATGGAGGAAAAACAATTCAGCAAAACAAAATGAGCTGCAGTTGGACATGGGGAAGGGGGAAGACCAAATGGTTAAAGTTCCCATGAAGTAAAAATAGTTTAAGTTGTTCTGTTCACAAGTGTGTTGTGCTATACATTCCCTATTCTCAAAAAAGCTCATTTTGGATATATTCTATGGAAGAAGAATACAGTCGTTCACTGGAGCAGATCGCAGTGTTTCCGGTGGCCAGGCCTCGCTGTCCAACAGCGCAATTTTATAACTTCATTCACTTAGTTGGATGAAACTGGATGTGTCCCAACTAATCTCTGTCTGTTCAGCTTCAACTCTTGACGGTTTAATGACAGAGTTTGCTGAGTGATAGATAGCTTTAGCTTACTTGTTGAAACATAACTGTTAGCTGCCGTTAGCAGGCAAGAGAACCAGGCTCAGACGGTTTGTCACTGCCTCCCAGCGAACATGGCCAGTCACTGGGACAAACAAACTCTTTGAGCCTGACAGGGAATACAGTGCCAAGGTCATGGCTAAGGATGGAAAGACAGCTTTATTTGTTGTTATAGTAAGTTAGCTAGCTGCTAATTGCTGATAGTGCAGGTCAGCTTGCAACACACAGTGCTGTTGGCTACTGTAATAAATGCCAATCAATGTATGCGACAAGTGCCTCTTTAAAGGGATAGTTCACCCAAAAATGAAAATTCGGTCATTATCTGCGCCTTCATGGCTATTGAGGGTCGGATTTGTTTTGTTAGTCCACAAAACACGGCTGGAGTTTCACAGGAAACCAGTGTTGCAGAATTTCCCAAACAATGTAAGTGAACGGTGACTAGTTTTCAAATAGAAAAACCAGCTGGGAAAACAAAATTCAATGCCTCCTACTGCTTGTCTGGCACAATCCAAGTCTCCTAAAGTCCTGGCATGCTGTTTGCACACCATCACAACACATCCAGTTCAGACAGTGTGCATGTGCACATGAATGTGGTTCCAAAATGAGGATCTACAGTGAAGATTCAGGCTAAAAACATGCTGTAAATAACCTTTTTTTCATCAACTTGGCCTGTTGGGGCTTTATGAGACTTGGATTACACCAGACGAGCAGTTATGGAGGCATCTTACGTTTTTATTCTGTTGTTTTTTAAGTTTGAAAACTGGTCACCATTCACTTCCATTGTTTGGGCGACTCTGCAATGCTGTTTTCCTGTGAAACTCCAGCAGTGTTTTGAGGACTATAACCCGACCTCGAACTGACGTGAAGGTGAGAAGATAATGGCTGAAGTTTAATTTTTGGGTGAACTATCCCTTAAACAGCCAGTTTTACAAGAAACATGTAACAGATAAACACTCAACTAGCAGTTTCATTTGAACTTTGACATCGTAAAGAGTCATTTGAAAAAATTCCAACATTTTTCAATTATTTTCCAAGAGGATGAGCTAGAGTGGCATTGAACTGACAACACGCCGACAACGTCAGGCATGTGCCCATCTACATGCCAATCAGTTGCAATAGGGAGCGATGACAACAGGAAGTAGGTATGTCATGTAGAGTTCTTTAATGTGCTTGTAAAATTGCAATAGGAAATTGAAACCAACTGTATCAAATCCTGTATAATATAACACAAACATGAACCTGGCTTCAGACTTTCAACTTAGTGTGGCTCACTTAACCTGCTGCAGGCTGCACATGGAGTGTTCAGCTGTGGGCTGTGCAGTGCCTATTTCACCTACTGCTTCCTATTCCAGCCTGTGCTATGGGCCTGCAGCCTAATGTGTCATCCACTTGACTCTTTGCTCATTCTGGTCAGCAGTGACATGAACATAAAGCATCAGAAATGTGAAGAAAAGCTGAGGAAAGGCAGCGGGTCAGCTGGCTGCTGAAGTCTGACTCAGCCACGCATAGAATGGGCTTGAGGCCAACAAGTTCATGTCGTCAGAGTAGGCGTCACTTTACATCATTACATTTGCAAGCTGACCAGAAGTGTCCATGGAAGTGGAGCTTTGAGGCAGTCCTGAGCAGAGGGAGGGTTGTATGTATTCAGCAATCCCTACTTATTGTTCAAAGCTGTAACTGTGCTGGCCTGTTCCTCATTGACAAATATTCAAGTACAGGCTGCACACTGCCCAGAATGTAAGACTAGTAAGAACTTGCCTCAGACTTTGCCGAGTATCATGCAGTCTCCTTTTCTAGTTTGCAAGTTTCTATTGCTCCCGGTCAGTGGATATCTGGAGTGTCTATCAAAGCCTCAGGGCATCTTTAGTTACTTTTATTCACTCCCAGTCTCCCGTTGAAACAGGCCTGCAGTGCGCTCCCAGGTTTGGCCTGAAGCACATCTGAAGTTCCAGGAGCCAAGCGGACGGTTGTTTTCATGATGATGTATCAGAATTACAGTAAAAAAGAAACTTCTGACTGTCAAAAAACATTCAACAGAAATGCTCTGATTCTTCCTATCTGGCAAAAAGAACTCCAGGAGAGTCTCTGAAAAGATGGCAGCAAATTGACTGATGACTTGTTCCTTTTTTTTTCTGCTTTGCTAGCTGCATGGCAATGCTGCTCTGCCAGTCAGTCCACCACTTTGGTCCAGACTGAAATATCACAACAACTATTTGATAAATTTCTCTGAAATTTTGTACATACATTCATGGTCCCTAGAGACTCAAGTCTTAGTCACTGATACCTAGCTTTTCCTATAGTGCTACTAGCAGGTCTCACAAAAAAGGGCACAAAATTTTATGTAGATATTTATAGTATAAAGGACGAGTCCTACTCTCTTTGGTGATCCTCTGACCTTTCCTCGAGCACCACTATGAGAATCTCATTTGTGGTTTTGAGTGAAATATCTCCACAAAGAATGGGTTCATGTTCCACTCATGTTTCCCACAGGATTAACTGTAATAAACCCATGAACCTTGGCAATCCCTTAACTTTTCATCTAATGTCATAATCAAATCAAATCTCCCTCTGCACTATTGTGGTTTATCACTAAAGACTTGCAAAACTGACACACCCATAAGCATCAGTTGTACTTGTGTGTGTGTCAAGCTAATAAGTAAATCTTAGCACCCTAACATGCAAAATTAATTAGTGGTGAACGTGTCATATATCTTGCTTAACAAGGTTAAGCTTGCTAGCTTTTCATAACAGTGAAACAGCATGTAGAACAGTGATAGCATGTAGCTCAAAGTATTGCTCTGCCAAAGCTAACTTGGTAATCCTGTTCAGAAACACTTTTTGTTATACTGGGTGAAATGGTCCTTCCATCCTAAGAGTAGTCAATACATTATGTATTCAGAAAAAGGAACGAAAAGAATCAGACCTTTAGCTACAGGCCTGTAAAAACTCTGACCAATCCCTGCCATTCAGTCCGAATGGAAAGGAACCAATCAGATGCCTTCATGTCTCGTCCTGCCCAGGCCCCCCTCTGTCCCTCCCTCCTCCCCGTGCGCACTCATCACGTTTCACTGTTGCCGGAAATATTCAGCACACTCCTCAGCAGAAATACCAAGTTAGCAGGAGAATAAGTTCATAAGAGTACAATTGCGGAGAAAATGCAGCCAAAAATACCACTTACTTGTAACGGCTCGCCCTGCTAAACAGGGAAAGAAAAGAAAGCCAGAAGCAGAAAAAGGCTGCGATGAAAAAGGCTCTGGATAAAGCTAGAGGACAAACCAGAGTCAACATCTGTGCAGCCTTTGAGCGGTGGAGACATCTGAGGCATCTGAAGGGCCTGAAAAGTGCTGCAGAGGTTGCTGTCTTTCTGTTGGACAGGTAATTATTTGTTTCGCTTCAGGGGGATTTGTTATTTTCATGAAATATGTAACGTTTGCCAACTTAGCTACTTTTGTAGCTCGTATTAGCCCAATGCTAACATTAGCTTCTCTGTCGGTGTAAGCCGGTGGTCGGTACATACTGCTTATTTAACTTATAGGATCTGGGCTTCCTGCACGGAGCATTGAGCGTTTTTACTCGACGTGGGGCGTGGTTTTGGACGGAGCACTGACGGGAGGGGGAGGAGGTGGTGGAGCTTAGAGGACGTGCCACTTTCAAATCTTGCTAGCTCTCGAACATTACCAACTATAGCTGTAACAGCTAATTTACACCAGGCACGGCTGCGCCATGGTTTTGGTCCGTCATACTCGCGACTTCAATTTACACCAGCAGCATTTCAGACACGGAGCGTCTCAGAAACGGATCAGTTGTTGACTTGTTTACTTCGTCGTTTTGGGTCATTTTCCCTTGAGTTTTGTGCTTCTACCATGGGTAAGAAGTCTGTGTAGTTATGTGGTTTCTTTTTTGTATGTTTTAATTGTGTTTAATGTTGTTGTTTCCTTCTTTATTTTGCTGTAGTCTTCAAAGTCATGCATCAAAGTTTTGGAGCTTTGTTTAATTAAAAAATACATCTCTATAGTCATCTCAGTATTATGAAACATACCTGTTGTCGCCGGGTAGGACGTAATGTTGAATAAATGAAGTGAAATACGATCCGTCGCCGACACGAGATGTTTTATTTTGAAAATTTACTGGATTCACTATGCTTTTCGTGTCGGGACTTCTTGTCTGGTTCGATCTCATCTCCGCAGCTTGACGCGCCATCCGTCAAAAATAGACTTGCTGCGTATTCTCTGCGGAGCGGAGCGCCGAGCCGCTTCTGGGATGCTGACACGTGCCGCGGCGCATCTGGTGTACCCACGAGCATTGACTAGAAGGCGCGGCTGCGGCACTCTCGGACAGACACAGGCAACTGCAAACTTGCATGCAAACAATGGACATGCTCCTACAATTGTTGGCATGTGTATCTGGCCAACAATGTGGAAAGGTGGCCACTTAATAAGATATATACAGTTTTTACACCAAAATTAGCACACATATGAAAGTTTTTTTTTAGGGAATGACACACTGTTTTATACATTTGAAAACTGGTAATCATTCACCTGAGTTGTTTGGGAGATTGTGCAACACTGTTTTCCTGTGAAACTCCTGTGAAGCAGTGTGTTGTGGACTAAAAAAAAAACCCACCTTCAATCAGCATTGAGGGTGAGTAGATAATGACAGAATTTTCATTTTTGGGTGAATTATCCCTTTAAATGTCTTTATGCG
>JAJHUR010137413.1:7739-60965 GCA_027495735.1 Lutjanus campechanus | reverse complement strand
CCCGGCGTCTGACTCGGGTGTCATTTAACCAATATGGGTGTTGTGATCCATGATCCCTGCTGATATTTTAGACTGATGCACATTTTAAAAGGGAAGTTTTCAGCGTTTTGCCTCCTTGCCAGGGTGGAAAAGTCTCCTCTGAAACACCCTGGAAAACTCAAACTCTCAGCAGCAGAAGCATGTATTTGTTGCATGAGAATCTGTTCAAGTTAAAGGGGCGTTCCAGAGATTCAGTACGGCATTTCTATGGAGTCAGAGGAGGCTCGTGAGAGACAGAATTAAAAAATATTGATATCCTGACCGGGGCTGGTGCCGTGGGGTTTGTGGAGAGAATTTTTGTTTTCAATTTCCTGCAGTCCAAACTCATAGCTTCCATCTACTATTAAATACATATTTGATCTGTCTGGTTCTCTGCTGTCTGCACCACCAAACCTCTGTCTCTGCATGTTCTTCATTTCTGCCTCCATGTTGGAAATAATACTCAAATAAAAGCAAATAAAAGTATAATGTACCAAACCACAATTCCCAAAGAGTAAAACGTAAATAAAATCAGAATGCAATGATTTGCAAAAACTTTTTGACTTGATTTAATGCTCAAACTGACTAATTTTATTGTTTTTTGTAAATATACACTCATTATGAATTTGATGCCTGTAACATGTTCCAAAAAAGTTTGGACAGGAGCATGTTTACCACTGTGATACGTCAGCTTTTCTTTTAAAAACACTCAGTCAGAGTCTGAGCATCAGCTCAACAGTCCGGGGTCTCTGTTGTTGTATTTTACACATTTTCAATGGGAGACAGGTCTGGACTGCAGGCAGGTCAGTCTAGTACCTGAACTCTTATTACGAAGGCGTGCTGTTGGAACACATGCACAATGTGTCTTGGAATTGTTTCGCTGAAATAAGCAGGGACGTCTCTGAAAAAGACAAGCGTCAGGACGGCAGCAGATGTTGCTCCAAACTGTTCCTGACCCCATGTAGAATCCTTTATGTGATTATGTGGGTTTTTTATGCAGTTTTTTAATGCAGTGCTGCCTGAGGGGTCAAAGGTCACAGGCATTCAATGCTGGTTTTTGGACTTGTCCCCTACATGCAGAGACTTCTCTGGATCTTTTAATGATATTATGGATTGTAGATGGTGAAATCTCTGAATTCCTGCAGTTTGTGATGAAAAACATTGTTCCTAAATTTTGGGACTATTTTTTTTACACAGGGAAAGTGAACATCACCCCATCCATGCTTGTGAACGACTGAGCCTTTTGAAGATGCCCCTTTAATACCCAATCATGATACTGTCGCCTGTTATCAGTTAATTTTTGTTGACCCTGTCCCAACTTTCTGGAAACATGTTACGGTCATCAAACTCATGAGTGTATATTTACAAAAAAAGAAAAGTTCATTATTTTGAACAAATCATCTTTGTATTGTAATCAATTGAATACAAGTCAAAAAGTTTTTGCAAATCATTGCATTCTGTTTTTATTTTTGTTTTATAAAAGGTCCCAACTTTTTTGGAGTTGTAGTTACAAAGTTGACATATAGTATATTAAATTGGATTAAAAATGTTAAGTCTACTTGGGTATAACAAGGTTTGCAGTATTATTATGTGATGTGACAGTAACATCAGTATCATGCTGTGTCTTTGGGTTGAAAGTTCGTTAAAATGGAACTCTCCAGTCTCCAGGATTTTACAGATTATTTCAACAAGAATCAGAGAGCCTGAGAGGTTCTCACTGCAGTGCTTCCTTTTTCATCATTTTATTATCATGTCGGATCATTTGTTCATCTTTGGAAAATATTCCAAATGGTGGCATTCACAGGAGGATCAGTTATTGGACTCTAGCATGCTAGTTGTCATGGAAACCGAGTCCTCACTGACTCACTTCACATCTGCTGCAGCCTTCTGCTAAACTAAACAGAAAAGTTTTCGACTTTCAGCGTCAATGGTGAACATTGTTTCAGCCAGTCAACCAGTCAGATCAGTCTTCCAAAAGGAGTGAAATGTAACCATTTGCAAATTTAAAAACACTCTGCAGTCGTTATGGAAAAGAAGGAGCAAGTGACGTGTTCATAAAAAAGTAGCAAAAGGAAACGCTAAGCAGGAACCACCAACTGGGCCTTTGACACAATCTTCAGAGTACCAAGGGTGGCATTTGTAAAAGTTTGACCTTTAACATTTGAAGCTGAAGAGCTGTCAAGCCTTCTATGAAACAAGTATCCAGCTTGATATAAAATGATCTGCAATAGACACAAAGGTTCAGTACCTGTATTTATATCATATTATTCATGTCCTCGTGATGGATTTAGATATTGTGCCACCGATTATAATCTAAACTGTACAAGCCTAACAAAAGTAACATCCTTAAATAAGCAAAAAAAAAAAACATTATTAAAATTTAGCGTACTGATAAAGGACAGTATCTAATCAAGCAATATTAGCTTATTGTCGATATGTATGCCAAACTGCATTGAGCTCTTTTTAAAAAATTGTCACAGAGACCAAAAACAAGTTGGTTTTTACACTGTAAAATGTTCCGCTTTGTATTTATCTCCACTGTAAAGAAACTAGAATCACCATCTCGTGGTTGCATACCTCTGCAAACCAGTCAAGTTGCACGATGTGTAGTGACGATTTTGAAGGAATTTAATAACAGTGTTTGTTTTTTTTTGGCAAAAGTACCAAAGACTGATTTTTAAGTGTCAACACGTCATTATTTTGTCCAATTAGACATCTGTGTGAAATGTTGTCATAATTAGTCTCTGAATTCTTGAGTATCGCTTTCACGAGGATGGGACAAACATGATGTCACAGTGACCTCTGACCTCCAAAATCGAATCGGTTCATCCTCGACTCCAAGCGCGTGTTTGAGACGAATTTGAAGAAATTCCATCCAAGCGTTTTTAAAATATCACATTCACAAGAATGTGAGGGACAGACGTATGGGCGGACAATCGAGAACATAATGCCTCCGGGCAGAGGCATAAAAAAAGATCATCCTTGAACAGAGACAGGAGGTCACAATCTCTCTCCAGCCCCCTGTTATCATGCGACCAGAGCTCCATATTTGAGCTCTGGAAACAGCCAGTAAATAGACCTTGAGCTACAATGTTTTTGTCAAACTACTGTCTCCAAGATATAGGAGCTTTTAATGTCTTTATTTGATAAGAAAGCTGAAGTGAGGACAGGACAAAGAGAGAGAGAGAGAGAGAGAGAGAGTGGGGGGCCGACATGAAGCAAAGGACCGCAGATGAGAATAAAACCCACTGCTGCTGCAGAGGACTCACGGCCCCGGCACATGGGGCGCACGCTCCACCAACTGAGCTACCATGCCACCAAGAGATTTCAGACTTTGACATTTATACCACCAGAACAGGACGGGCTCTGCTGATATCCATTTCTTTACCAATACTCATCATCTTGAACTTGGACACCAAAAAAGTATTGAGTATCTCCCAAAGCTCTCTACTAATTAGGTTGCAAAAGCCTGAACACCACACTATAAATATTTCAAGTTAAGCACTACATAACTGATGGGGTATTAATCAATTATACAATGTAATAATTAAACTGCAACAACAATAACAGACCAAAATCCATTCAGAGTTCAATATCAGCCTGATACACTGTATATCAGTGCATCAGAGTGCATCAGTGGAGCTGTAGTCTCCCAGCAGCCTCCCGCTGCCTCTGAGCTGTGTACTCCTGTTGATTTCACAATAAGACTCTTTTCCCTGAATAAACTTCTCCGAGACTCGCTGTTCACATAACTTTGTTTTTTGGTAATCAGTTGTGTGAATGAGTAGCAGGCTTGTGTGTGAAATGTTTTAAATGCAGACGCTCCGGGGCAAGTAAAATCTGTCATGACAGTGAGTCAACTGTGACTAATTACAGGCCCTGCAGCTCCACGCCCTGCCTCCTCTGCGAGCTGCGAGTTTCTGCCTTGGAAAAATACAATAACATAACAGGCTGCTGAGGAATCCTGCCTGTGAGTGTCTCAGGCAGCCCTCGCTTGTCCCTGTATGCCTTATTTGCTCCACATAAATGAGTTCTTGACCCATTGTGCCGGGAGCTATTTGCACATATCTAATGTCAATATTGTTCTTTAAGTGCATGTAAGTTGTGCTAGTCCAAAGGTTCCTGTGGCTAATAACCTTTCAGCCAGAACAAAGGATTGGGGGTTTGACTGATAGGGGTATGTGAAGGCTGATATGGGCAGTAGAGGTGCAAATAGCTCGTGTTACATATGGCAGCGAATCACAACTTCTACAAATGTTATTGCTACAAGAGTGAAAAAAAATCTTGTAGAACATTATAAGAGCCAGAAACTCCTCACAGAACCCATCCTAATGACGTTCCTTTAGTCAAGTATATTTTATTTATATAGCGCTAAATCATATCATAAGTCGTCTCAGGGCTAGACTGTACTCTCTGTAATATTAATTTCCGGAGGCCCAGCTTTTCCCACCATGAGCAAGCACTTGGTGAGGAAAAACTCCCTTTTAATAGGCTGAAACCTCAAGCAGAACCAGGCTCTGGGGGGGAGCCATGTGCTGCAACCGGTTTGGGGAACTCTGTAATAAGTTGCTGCCATTAAAGGACCAGTGTGTAGGTGTTAGTGACATCTTGCAGTGAACTTGCAAACAGCAAACACCTTGTTTCACTCAAACTCAATTTGAGTCCAGGCCACATCAGTATTATAGTTGCCCTCAAAGGTCCAGTTGTGAATGGAAGACTATATAAATGTATCTACTCATTATCGTATCACATAATTGCCTCTACATTTGATTATTATTGGTTTTATAATAACTTAATAATTAATAACCAGCTCTGAAAGTAGAAGTCTAATATTAGCAAGCAGACATTCAAGTGTACAACTTTTACACAATTTATTTTAACAACTTAAATATGCAAAGTAGTATAAGGAATACTGTCAAAATAACAAGAAACGTTTTACTTTGTGTAGCCTACAAGCAAGGTTTCAGATCCAAAATGTATATTTGTTTACAAATAAAATGATATATGCCACAAACACTTGGCTCGAGTGCCACTGCACTCGAGCCAAGTGGTTGTGGCCAATATGATATTGAGACGCTATCTAATGTATACTGATATGTAGCAGCTAGATGCCTTCAGTCGGTGAATAACAAAACTGTGATGCATTCTGGGACATGTAGTTAAAGGACAAGGTACTTCTGTAATGCAGCATGTAATTATACTGCACAAATTGTATTCTTTGCAAGCTCTCGCAGACCAGTTACCGGGCCAGATTCAAGCCACAGGCCTTGAGTTTGCACATGTGGTGTAGAAGAAACTATGAGGACTGCGAAACTCACTGAAAAGCGATAGGCCATATCTACAGCCAGTATTTGGTTTGACTGTTTTCAGCTACTTGAAACTTGGCAGTATGACATTGCGGCCTTCATGGTAGATATAAACAGTTTATTCGAGGTTATGAAAACACAGCGATTCTTATTTTCAGGTGATTATACATTCATGAAAACATACTTTAGAATATTATAATGCATTTCTGCCACTAAATTCCCTCAAATTTTACACATTGGATCTTTAAATGTTTGAATGTTATTTACCAATAATAACACTGAACAGTTGAATTAACTGATGGTGCAATAAAAACAGAAGTACAGATAGTTTTTATATAGAGAGCTAAGGTCCTGTTATCACCAGTTAGCCGCTGTTCTGCTCTAACTCCAGGGTTACTTTATTGGATCTTTCAGAATAAATGAAACATGTTTACTATTGATATTTTAAGATAAATAAGTATCTACCTACAGTGTTGTTAGACTTTGAACCTTTCATGATATTTATTAAGCTAAACAATTACTTAGTGTGCAAAAAAACTACAGCTCCCATGAAATGTTTTCCATGGCAGCACCTATTTGCTTATGTCATCTTTGTAACTTTTTTGTTGTTATGACTCCTTCTGTCTAAAAAAAAGCCACTAAATAAAGAAATGAACTGAATTGAACAATATTAGATTATTTATTAAAAAAAATATATTATTTTCAAATACAAATCTGACAAATAACGGAATAATTTGCGATATTGCAAATGTGAGAAGGAGTGAGGTTCTGACTGAAGTTTTCTTTCTGCTGAACCTAGAATTTGGATGTTATGCCCCTGTTGACTGTCTGTCTGTATACTCAGTTATTCATTCACTCAAATTCTTAACCTCTTATGCAGCAGCAGGTTGTGCTTTCAAAATGTACTTTTGTGATCCAACAGATGTCTGCCCAGAATCTTTTTCCCAGGATGACACGGATGTCTAAATCCAATATTTCCAGTCAAACTTTTTATCATTCTGGGCAAACAGTAGACATCTGTTGAGCAACAAAATACCTCTGATGATGCAGACAACTGATACAACTTAACATTTTGACTTTGTTTGCCTGTTGAACGCAATGAGACTGAAATCTACAGAGAAACATACAGAGTACTAATGTCAGAAATTGGGGTACCCTAACCCTAACTGTAGGTTACCAACCTGAGCCCTGACCATCACAACAGATGACCATCAGACCATCACACAAGACTGGTGTCACTTTCACCTCCTGACCCTTACTATCTAAATAACAAAATATACAAGTACCTGCTTATGCCCGAGGAAACAAAACATCTGTGTTATTAATTTTGATCTACAGACAAGCTGACTGATAATACCATCAACTCGAGTGGGTCTCTCTCTCTGATCTTGAAGTGTTTAGCCCAGCCCTCTTTCAGTGTAAAGGGTTAAACACAGACTCAGTGTATGGATCCGGCGCTGCAGGCACACTGTTTTACTGCCATGCCTCGATAGGAGGTACCAGATCACGACCTGGTACACAGAGACAGAGGGCATGTCGTCTCAGTCATCCAGCTGAGCTGCCTTCACTCAGTCTCACACTTTGAAAAACACCCGTTTTGTAATTACAAGCAGGGCGGACAACCGCCTTCTCATGCAGGAACAAACACATATAAAGACTTTTTAAAGGACTTTGTCTCCATACTTTCATTCAGACCGGCAGACAAGTTCAAGCTGTCTGCCGCCGCTCCCTCCCCCCCCTCCGATCGGTTTAGGAAACAACAAACAATGCGGTTGCTATGGGCTGGACTGGGCACCCTGAGACCGCATGTCAGCAGCAGTTTAGACAGCAGACGGCCAAGTTACAGACAGTTCACTGAGATGGTTTACGGGCCTGGTTACTCCTCCTTTTGCAAACAAACAGAGATACTGCAATCCTTACACTCCCTCTTCCAGGAGGTCTTACAGATTAAAGTTAGACCAAGCCTCTGCAAGAATATTTACATCATTTCATTGCAAGTTAGAACCCTAGTAGTGATAATCATACTAATGAAGTTCTTCTAGATAGGTTAAGAAGGTGCTTAAGGCAAGTTTCAATATCTGTACCTATGTGTCTACTTACTTTTGCAAAAAAATGCATTAAACTGACTTGTTTTGACAAGACAGAATCTGTACAGAGGTCAGTACTAGCATATTCAGTATGCCTCAAAACGCCAAGATATTGCAAAATAAATCAAGTTTTCAAAATATTCATTCCTGCCAGCAGTTCTGAGCAGAACTCTGACGAAAGAGTTGAGACATGTTGAGGATGAAGTCACCACAGGATTGAATACACGAGACTTTGGTTATAGCCTGAAAAGTTTCTGCAATTTAAATGGCTGCCACTTTTGGATGCTTCATTCGGAACATTGTAATTGCTGCAAATGCATTTTCTTCCATTGTAATCACAGCCCCTACACATATACAAGGCGTGCCACACTAACCCTGAATTAGTTGTGGGATTTCAGTGTCTTGCTCAAGGGTACCAAACAGACCTGAGGGGAACTGTCCTGTGCTGCTGGAACTTTAAACTCCTCCCAAATAAGTTTGTGATTGTGGGCTAAATAAATACAGTTGACTTGGCAATAAATCAATAAATCAATTATCAAGAAAAAACAGCATGTCAAATGTGATGATTAGCTGGTTTTCTCAGGTTTCTATCATGGAAAATTGAATGTCTTTGGGTTTTTGGACTGTTGGTCAGACAAAAACCAAGACAAATGTAATCAACATTTTTCACTATTTTTTGACATTTTATAGACTAAACAATTAATCAAAACGCAACGAGGTCAAAACCAAGTATATGACTTGGCTGCGTATACTATGAAAGGCTTTTAAGGGTTTTTAATTAGAAATGAGGGCTTTTAATTTGAAATGGATACAGGAAGTGGCAGCATCCATGATCTGGTAAGGAGGTGGACTGTCCACACCTCGCTGTAAAGCTTTGATTATACACAATGTAGTGTCCCCCGTGCAAGAGTGAGCAAACCACAAGTGACGTCATTGTGCCTTTTGCGTTATCTCTCGAGGACAAGAGTTAGGACTGTTTATGTCTATTCATTTTGAAAGAGCAACCGCCAATGGGGAAATTTCATCATTCACTCAATAAGTCAATCACAGACAGTCTCATTTATAGTGCTGGCCTCTAGCCAAAAATACTCGACTGATTCATAAAGAAAATAATAATTGGTTGCAGCCATATTCCCCAGTTTGAACTATGGTCAGGGATGAACCATCATTTTTAGTGGAACGACTATATCAGCATCACAATATCTGTCTAAACCTGAAAAACTTTCATATCATTAAGACTGGCTATCAGGTGCAAAACAACTCAGTTGTAAAACTAACCCAAAGTCATGTGTGAAAAACTTTTGGCATTTGCCAAGTCAGCTCAAGAAACCCTGTGATGCATCAAGTAAACCTGCTTTAACCTTCAATAATCACATGACTGAAATGTTCTTTTAAGGTGTAAACTGTCATGTGTTCCTGACTTACCAGTCTCTCCATTTCCTGTTCTCGAAGTCTCTCCTCTCTCTGTCGTCTGTGGTACTCCAGCAGCTCGTCCTCGTTGTCGCTGATCTCTGTGATGCTGTTCTTCCTCTCCCTCATCCCAGGGTGGGGTCTCCCTGCAGACATCTTCCGATGGGTCCTGGGGCTGGCTACAGGGGACGAGCCAGGCAGGGAGCCCAGACTGTAAGCAGGCGACAGGGAATTCCCAAAGCTCGCCTTCCGTACTCCTGCGCCGCCACCACCCTCCATCATCATAGAGGTGGGAGACGGACTGCGGGCTCGGATCCCCCTGCTGCACGTCGGTTCCTCGGATGTAGATCCAGACTTGCGTCTGACCCTGGGACTCTCAGGGACAAACTTGCCCAGACCTGAGGGGCTATCTGGAGTCCTCAAAGTGGGGATTGTCCCTGGGAGCGCCCCAGGGAGTACTGGGACCCCTCTCCGAGCCATTGAGGGGCTAAGAGGTGGCAGCTCTCTCATACTGCTGCCCCCTCCACTGCCACCGTTCAGCTCCATGTTTCTCCTTGCCACACGAGGGCTTTCAGGAGGCTGCAGCGAACGTGGATGCTGCTGGAGCGGCGATCCTTGGATGATGTGGACAATAGGGTCCAAGGGAGGCTGGAAGGCTCTGGTAGGTTGGGAAAGTTGCCTGGAGGGGCTGGCGGAGCAATCAGCTAGACTGGTCTGCTCTCTGAAAGGGCTGGCAGGCCTTTCCTGGAGCACTGTGGTTGTCTTGGTCCTGGGACTGGATGGTGACGGGGATGGACAGGTAGGAAATTTGGGAGTGAGTCTGGGGCTACTTGGCACAATGTTTCTACTACTGAGAGATTCAGAGGAAGAAGGGGTCTGTCGGGGGCTCTCGGACCCATCCTGACCCAGCCCTCTGCGGCTTGGCTTGGGGCTTGGAGGGGCCTCTGTTAAGACCTTCCTCTGCAGCCTGGGGCTTTCCTGAACCTTCTGGCCCACCCCACCGCTGCTAAAATTAGGCAGTATGGTCCGTGGCTGGGGTACAGGTGGAGGCTGGGTGGTGAAGTTGTAGCTGGAGGAGCGTACAGGCACCGGCGGCAGAGAAGAACTCTGGTCCTGGGGTCCGCCACTAGGAGACGGGCTGGTAAAGCTCCCACTGCTAGCCGCTGAGGGAGAGGAGAGTGGAGAGAAGGGAGGGGATGTATTCTCATAGCTGGACCCCACGGACATGGCCCCTGGGCTGGTGGGAGGGGACAGCAGATACCGGCCCCCTCCATTGACCATGGGTGACAGAGGGGAGTGAGGAATGGGTTGGCCTCCAGGAGGCTTTTTGCCCTCTGAAGAAGAAGGCTGTGGGTCATCCATGACTAGGGAGTCCATGATGTCCTGGAGGTCCTTCTCAATAGAGCTGACAATTGCACTGTGCTCAGACTGGACTCTCTCTCCAGGAGCTGGGGGCGACTGGGCTGGACTGGCCTGGTGATTCCCATTGACCAAGCTCTCCGTGTCTGAGGGAAAGAAAACAACTGTCATCAGGCTTTGCCTTATAAAACAAAAAATACAATGGGTAATCACAAAGTTATGTTTAACCTATTGGGCAATCATGTCTATACTGGGAGTCTAAATTATCCTCGGACTGAAGAATTCAAACAAATATATCGAATCGAAATGTAGCAAAATGTTGGAATGGCCTTTCCTCTATTCAAAGCAAACAAATTGAATACAACAAAGTTTGTTGGGCTGCAATCAGAATTGTTCTGATACAGATACCAGCGTCAGAAATGTCTCAGACACAGCCTAAAATGTTAGGTTGGGTATCAGAGAGTAGGCGAGTCTATACACCAGTATCAAATCAGTACTTGGTATCAGCCGATACACAAAGTTCAGGTATCAGAATCGGTGTCAGGAAGGAAATTATATCAGAAGCTGTGATCAGACTCAAATTAGGGGTGTGTAAAAAGGTAGCCCCCCCCCCTTATTCATTTCAAGAGAGCGATCCATTGGTGCAGGAGTCCTAACACCAAGGGCTCTAGCGAAATAACACCAAGTCTTCCAACAAATAAATTGGCCCTGGGAATGCAAAATCATCTGGCAAGGCACAGCATCAGTCAATCAAATATGTGCTAGCTCGCATTCCAGGAGATTACCTGTAACATGGAGCAGGCAGTGTAATTCTACTGTTTACCTGAGACTTGCAAAGATGAACGACAAACTAACTGTTGGCACGATAAGTTTCCACAATTGTAAAACCTTCACAGCATTATAAACCAGTATGCATTGTATTGGTGTCTGATAAGCCATAAAATCATGGACAGGACCTGAAGCAGCACACCCCCCACTACTGCAGCTCTTTGTGTTTTTTAACCATGTGTTTTACACTCATTTGTTATCATCATCTACAAAGTCTGATGCAAATCTGCTGAATGACCTTATCTTGTCTGTCTTACCAAGAGGTGGTCATGAAGGCACAAATAGGGGTTTCCCAAACTTTTAACACCAAGGACCCCCACAAAAGATGCAAATTAGACCATGGACCCTCACTTCGGAGGAATTTGTCTTAAGAAATCCCATCTGAGTAATTTTATTTCTAGGTTTGGAGGTCAATGAATGGTCAATCTTGGATCACTATAAATTACAATCAGTCAAAATGGTCACTTTATTTCTTCCCTTTGTTGTTTTGACTTCCAGAAACTGTGACAAAAGTTAAAGTATTCTATTCCTCCTTTTGCTGGGGTCCCCCTAAACTGCAGTCAAGGACCCCTGTTGGTCCCCGGACCCCAGTTTGAAAACCACGGCAGTAACACATGCAGTACAATGCAGTGAAATTCCACGCATTTTCCCAACTTTTTCATATTTGTCTATATGGGTGCCTATTGTGGTCAGATTATTTTTTCCTTTTTCCTTTTAACTAATTTGGGGGGCTTTCATGACTGAATTGTTTCCCTCTTGTTTTGGTTAAGTTTTCTTTTATGTTTTTCCAGTCAGGCTGAACAAAGACATCTGATGCATTTGTAAGAAAATAAAACTTCATGACATCTCAGAACCTCCATGTCCAGTCACAACCTTGCCCATACTACTGGAGATAAGTTCAAAATCACCATCAAATCCAGGATTTCCAGCCCAGTGTAGAAGCTGTGAACGACAGGTAAGCATGAGGGCAGAGGAAGGATTAGTGGTGAGGACAGAAGAAAGGACACAGGCGAGGAGATGAACAGACCAACAGGCCTGTGCATTGGATAGGGATCAGGAGAAAATGTGCCTACATAACCCAATTACTGTGTGGCCCAAAAGCAACGTAGGACACAGGCTGGGTAATCTAATCTTAACCGTCTCTCTCTAATGTCAGCATAGTAGATTATTACAACACAAACGCATGGCCACGTGGGAGATTCACCAGCATGGCCTTGAGGCAGGGATCAGAACACAGATCGGGTTTTATTAATGCTAAATGAAATCTGTTTAAATGGACTTGTTTGTTTAAATGGAGACATGAGGATAATTGCACCGTGGTGTCCTCTGCGAAGAGAGGTGATGGAAAACAACAGAAACAGAAGAATAGAGCTGTCATGTTGAGTAGTGATGTAATAACATCAAACTATAATTCACAAAAACATGACTGTGCGATAAAGCAAACGATAACACAAACAGAACAGTATAAACTAGGAAAGTCAATTTTGTCTCTGCGTAAAGATGATGTCAGAGAGACATTTCCCAGTAGCAAAATGGCTCTAAAATATAGAAGCTTCACAAATAATACATTAGCTGTGCTTGTTCAACAGAGATGGGAGCAGCTTCCTGCCTTCTCCCCTATAATGACTCTGTGCCTGCCATACAATGAAGCTCTGCCTTCATGACAGGCTGACCACGATCAAACCTAAAAAGCATTTTCACGCAAATGATACAGCATTAAGGTCTGCAGGCTTCTACAATCATGCATCTTATCCGATGAGCGCCACATGAATGTCAATGTCACATCGTGTCTCACAGGCAACAAACCGGCTTGATTCATATGTACAGAGTCGAGGGGGTGGGGTGACAAAAATAAAAGCAACCGTTTGCTGAGAGAAAGCCCGTGCAATGATGTCATGGGATACACTATCGCCTCGAGTACACCACGCCAAACTTCATTTAAAAATGTGGCAATTCAATGTTAGCTTGCCCGCCGGTAAACCTGCGTGTTTGATATAATACGACTTAAGATATTTTATTGCATACGAGGACATCTACAATTCGGCATCAATGTCATCGTCAATAAGCTCTAATTGCTTAAACATACGTTTGGTCCGTCTGCCAGTCCACAAATTTCCTCTTATCAGAACATATTGTGATATTGTGACCCAAGCAAAGAAATTATTGGGTTTTTTTCCCATTAAATGACATATTTATTGACCACCTGTATGCTGAACAAGGAATGAAATTCCAGGGAATCGCATTAAGTGTGTAATGATGCCCTTCGCTCTGTTCACCTTTCCAGAAAAGCAAATGAAAATTAAACCGACAAGATTTTTAATGGAGTTTGGCGTGTGACCGGTTCGTATCACTTCTCTTGGCCAAAGCTCAGGCAGTAAGCAGTAGGGTTACTCACATGAAGGAATAAAACTGCGACCCGGTCTTTTTCATTGCGGTTCACCTGCTATATGACACACACTGAGGCCCACATCCTCCAGACACCGGCTACAGACCGGGTGTGACGGAGCCCTGCCGTGCCTGGCTCCACACACACCGAGGGAGATATGGAGATTCACCACCGAGGTGATATTTCAGCCGGGGGTTGAGGTGCTAGGCACCGCTGCTGCCTACGGTACCGCTGGCGTCAAGTTGCTTAAAACGTAACACCGCTTTTCCTGTCCTGACCTTCAAAATAAAACCACAACTTAAAGTCCACGCTGAAAGCACGTTGTAAATATGTTGAAACGCTAAAATGACAACAATACATGGTATAGTGTAATGTCTAACGCAATTTTATATTATTTTCATGATTATGTCATATATCAATTTTGTCTCCTCTCTTTCCGAAAGGCGCTACTCTCCTCAAAATACAAATTTATTTTATTTTGAAGGTAAAATCGTCTTATTTCCAGCGTCATGGCTACCTTGACATAGCTCTTCCTGTCCAGTGTGATGTGAACTACTGCGAGATTTACAGAGCTGTTTTACAGAGTCACAGCAGAGGATTTTATGGGCTGTCACTGTTACTGCCTCTATAATGCAGATTTTGTCAGTTTTAGATGAGACAGGGGAGAACGCACCAACTAAATACTCCTCTGATCTACAAATGGTGGCACTGCGCTGTATTTTACTGGCAATGAGAAACACTGTTGTCATCTAGTGGCAATGACAAGCCACAATCCAGCTTTTTATAATAAGAGCTGATCACCAAAGCAACACATTTGAGAAAATGTCCCTGGGCTCTGTCAGCAAGAAAATAGTTTGTGATGAAAGTTAATTATTTTAAATAGCTGACAGTATGTGCATACGTACAATGACGACTGAAGCTGCAACCATACTGACTTATTTGAACTTGTCTGCAACACTGTAAAAAAAATCATACAAGTGTTTAACATCAACTAATCTTTTCACATAAATTTAACATATAAAGATTTTATCAATTCAAAATTTTTAAAACTCATTAAAGAAACATGATCAGCATATTAGCACAATTCCCAGCATGCACTGTTTGAGAGTTAAAACTCCTTTTTTATAGTTTGAAGAAGAAATATATGGTGAAAACTTGCTGTGTCTTATAGACTCAAAGATAAATCATGGTTGTTTGCTTTCACAGTAATGAAAAGATTGCAAACCATGACGAAGGGTAGAATTATCATTCCTTACTCTCTTATACTTAACACTTAATACATTTTGTAGGAGCAGTGCAACATATTTTCTTTGTGCCAATGCTGGAAGAACAGGCTGTTTAAACTGAGAATATGTAAAAGGAAATCAAATTTATCATTGTGACAGAAGAGTTGTTAGTCCGATTTAATATCTTAAGCTTATTTAACATGCTTTTTCAAGTACAACTGAGTTAATATCAAGTTTATTTGACCAGAAAAGTTTATTTGTTTTGAATCATTACAAACTTACCTACATTTTAGGGCAGCCCAGATAGTAAGTTTTCTTAAGGTAAAAAAAATGAAATAAATAATAATAATAATGAATGAAATAAATGAAATAAAGCATTCAGAACCCATCACCACACAATTAAAAACCAGTAGTGGAGGAATTAGACTAATTCAGAATCTTAAAAGATTCTTAAAAAATATAAAAAATACTTCATTACAAGTAAAAGTCCTGCAACTAAAAAAATAAAGCATGTATCTAAATGTACTTAAAGTATCAAAAGTAAAGTAAGGTGAAGTATTCATAAAGCAGTTGTCCCTGTGAGTGAACTGCTGCAATATCATTGGATTATTATGTGTGTAAGCAACATTTGAATGTGGTGGTTGCTCAAGATGGAGCTAATTTTTAATACAAGTCTACCGTTATGTGCCAGGATTTTATAAGCTGTATGTAAAATATTTACGTATAAGGTAACTATATTGGTCAAATAAATGTAGTGCAGTAAAAGATATAATATTTCCCTATGAACTGTAGTGTGGAATAAAATTATAAAGTAGCATGAAAAAGAAATAATCAAGTACAAGTATCTCAAATTTCTACGTGCACTCAGTAGTTGAGTCAATGTACTTATTTAAATTTGATCACTGTTCAAAACACAAGTCTATTTAAATTTGACTCAGTATGTTGAGAATATAAAAGAATCTAAACACACATTTAGATTTTTGAAGTTGTCACAGTCAGTTGTAGCTGCTGTAAAAAAGATGCTAGGGTGAAAAATGTATTCAATTAATAAAAACAAAGAACTTAAGAAGAAGTTAAGTAGAAAAATACTCTTTCTGTCTGAACATTTCCATATAAAATACCGACAAGAGACCTCATTGATCCAATATGGTCAAACGTTAAAGGATAAAAGGAATTTTCCTCTTGTGGGTTTTAAGTGGTTTGGAAATGGAAATTAAATAAATGTCAAAAAGATTCTTTATTTGTTGTTTAAAATTGTCCAGTCCTATTTTATTGATGGACACTTGCTTTCATTGGGTAATAAAAAAAAAAAATCATTTGAACATCACAGATTCGACATGTGGTGGTGCCATACTGCAACCACAATAACAATCAGCTGCATCACGAGCATTCAGCCCTGCCTTTAGCACCACTTTTTGCAGACTGTAAAGCAGCCAGTGACAGATACAGCAGCCAAATCACAGGGAGATAAAGGGCTCTTATTGAAAAGAGAGGCTACCACACAGGAGGACGGTGGCTGGGTGCAGGAAGGGGCTGGAGGGGAAACCCAGGGTGGGAGGCTGCAGAGATGGCAGACAGTAGAATGGAACTGGAGCTTTATAAATAGTCTCTGAAAAAGATACTGTAACTCCAGCCGTCGGCCACTTTAAGTAAGCAGCTCAGAGCCACAAAGCCGTCTGCCGGCCCGACAGAGAGGCACAGGAAACGTCCGATCAGTGAGGAGGTGGGAGCTGAAAGACGGCTGGCTGGAGACAGCTGGTCAGTGGGCCGTCACTGACCTGGCAAAGCTCGCCAAAACTGAACAACAGACAGGTGAATGTGACTGGCATCACAAAGATACAGTGGCACTGCAGTGTTTGACACACTCAAAAACAGAGACACAAGAGGGCACTTTTATACTGAGAAGTACGTTGTGCAAAGATGTACTACAACAGGCACGCAATAGGTCTTTGTGAGGGCAGAGGTATACTCTCTCTGTATAATCTCTGATCAGCCGTAGACACAAAAAACACTTTCTAATCAACTATAAAGGTACAAGAAACTTTATGATCAGCAGTAAAACAAAAAGTTTTTGATCAGCCGTAAAGATACATAAAAATACGTTTTGCTCAGCCGTAAACATCAAACCTTTTTGATCAGCCATAAACATCAGCTGCGAAGATATAAAAACTTTTTGATCAGCCATACAGATACAAAAAAGTGCTTTTCGATCAGCCATAAACATACAAAAAAAATTCTGATCAGCCGTAAAGACAGAAAAAAAATTTCATAAGCCGTAAACATACAAAAAATATGTTTTGATCAGCTGTAAAGATACAAAGAAAACTTTTACACCAGCCGTAATGATACAAAAAAAATTACTTTTGGCCAGCTGCAAAGATACAACAAAATAACTTTACTACTGATCAAAAGCCATGGATGATACAAGTTCAGCAGATCAATACAGACTTAAGACTGGTGTCTGATCTGCTGTGTGGAAGTTATAGCAACTAGCAACTAACTAGCAACACCTAGCAATAAATTACATTACCTTGAATTAATTACGGATTTCTCTGTGTTTAAACATTGTTGGAAACATTGTGGATAGCGCAAGTACACAACTCAACAAAATATATAACATGTGTCTAGTGTTTTTAGACATTCTAATGTGGAAATGTTACATTTTATGGCTTTAACATGGTCAGCCAGCTAATACTTAGCTAACACTAGCTTGGCAGCTCAGTAACTTTGTAAAGTAGTGAGGCTGGAAACTCACTGTTACATTATAACTTGATTAGGACTTGAAACTCACAGTTTAGGACTTGGGATCTGACTGTCTTGTCTTGACTTTAGAGCTGCAACGATTAATCAAATAAGCGATTATTAAATGAGTAATTTTTAAAGAAAAAAGTCCAAATTCTCCGATTCTAGCTTCTTAAATCTGACTATTTTCTAGTTTCTTTATTCCTCTGTGCCAGTAAACCGAATATCTTCGGGAGGTGGGCAAAACAAGACATTTGAGGACATTTATCACCATTTTCTGACATTTTATGGACATTTTACAGACCAAACACCAAACCAATAAATCAAAAAAATAATTAACAGATGAATCGACTAAACTATATTCGTTAATTGCAGCGCTACTTGAGTTTGGACTCGAGTGTAAAACTTGAGACTTGATCCCACCTCTGTTTATAGCACAAACTGACCATACTACCGTATATCAGCAGGGGTCATCCGCGATGTATGAATTACATAAATTGATACTGTGTTTTTTTCAGAGGGGCTGGAAAATGTATATCCTTATAAAAAAGTGGGTCAGTTGGGTTTAGGTGGGTTTCCCCTCCATAATAGCTCTGGCCTTAGAATTTCTATACAGATAACAAATGTAATGTAATTTGTTTCAAAGTAGATATGACAGATACGCTCAGATTATCTTGGGAGTGGTATAAGCAGGTTTCATCTGAATGCAACTCAGGAATGCATAATTGAGGAAAATGGTACGTTTCTAAACAACGGAAGGCTTTCATTACTGGATCAGGAAGTCCACGGCGGCCAGCGTGCCTGTGTGCTATACTTATCCCCCGGTGGCAGGCAGCAGTCAACAGTAACAGGAGGGAAATAACAAGATGCTGCAACAGATGCCTGCTCGTGGAACTGGCCAACTAAAGGTACACTTAACAGCGGGTGCCAGGAGGAGCGCTCGGAACACGCGCACGCGCAAGCAGCTGAAAACTGCCTGGAGACGCGGAGGAATGAGATGCTCATAAAACATGCATGGTGTAAACTCCAGCACCAGGTCCCAGCTGGGCACCAGTCAGGCTGCAGGGTTCAACGGGTGCTGCATTTTAAAGGCTGACGCTGACAACGTCACGCTTGTAACAGAGCTGCAAACAAGCATAACAGGCAATTTATACCTTTGTTTATTGTAGTTTTGCTCAAGTGTGACCATTTGGAGGCGTAGAATTATGATAAGTTTCTATTTGCAACGTAAAATTTCTCTTGTTAGAGAGGAAAAGTCATTAAATCCAACTCAGTTCATTCTTTAGGTGGGTTTACAGCTCTCACAGTCATGGTACTCAAAACTTACTGTCTTTCAATCAAGAACTCATTTACAATTAATAATATAAAACCAAAATCTGCCAAAAAAAAAATCTAACTGCAGGTTAATAGACTATTATTAAAGCCATATAATGCTCCAGCACCGTGTATCATCAAGGAGGGTTAGGGTTAGGGTACAGATACTTGTTTTAAAAACTAATTCAACTTCTTTACTCAAGTAAAAGTAAAAAGTACAGGTTCTCAAATGCAGGTATAAAGTAAAAGTATAAAGAAGTATAAAAGTAAAAAGTCGCCCTCTGAAAGACATTTCTACCAACTGTTTCTGTGCAAAGCTAACTGAACCTCACCTTTTCCCCACGGTTGAGTCTCCCTCTTTGTCTGTTTTGTCTTATGACATTTTTTATGTCGTTTTTGTCTTATTACGTGTTTTACGTCATTGTTATGTCATGTTACATGTTACTTTTATCTCGTTTATTCCTTGTTATGTCTATACGTACTTTTCGTCTTGTCACATCTTTTACATAATTTTTGTCTTGTTACAGCTTGTTACGATGTTTTCATATTGTTACGTCATTTTAGTCTGGTACGTTTTGTCACGTCTTTTACATAATGTTTGTCTTGTTACATCTTGTTATGTTGTTTTCGTCTTGCTACAGCTACTATGTCATTTTTGTCTTGTTATGTCTTTTCACGTCATATTCATCTTGTTACATCTTATACATCATTTTCATCTTGTAACGTCTATTACGTTATTTTTGTCTTGTTATGTATTGTTTCATTGTTTTTTGTCGTTACATCATTTACCACTTGTTACGTCCACTGTGTCATTTTCGTCTTGTTATGTATTATTATGTCGCTTTCGTCTTGTTACGTCTATTAAATCATTTTTTTCGTTATGTTGGTTTCGTATTGCTATGTCATTTTAGTCGTTACGTATTTTATGTAATGTTTGCCTTGTGATGTATTGTTTCGTTGTCTTTTGTCTTGTTACATCATTTGCTTCTTGTTATGTCTACTGTGTCACTTTTGTCTCGTTATGTCTTTTTATGTCATATCCATCTTGTTATATCTTATACGTCGTTTTCGTGTTACGTCTTTTAGGTCATTTTTGTTTTCTTGCATCACATTCATCTTATTACACTTTTTACATCGTTTTTGTCTTGTTATGCTGTTTTTATCTTGTTACGTCTTCACACTGTTTTCTTCTTGTTGCATTTTTATGTTTTTTTCATCTTGTTATGCCTTTTTACGTTATTTTTGACATGCATTAAAGTCCAACAAGCCTGTTTTGAAAGTGTAAGGATAGAATAGATATTTGTGCTAAAATGTGGTGTTACGTGTATGTGGTAAGAAGTTGTCAGAAACAGAAATACTCAAGTAAAGTACAGATACCTGAAAACTCTACATAAGTGCGGTAACAAAGTATTTCTACTTAGTTACTTCTGATTTCTGTTCTAGTCCTAGCAGACTGCCTTGGCTTCTACACACTCCTCCACCCTCGCCAGGTTATAAAAAGTAGAAAAACTGGGTTTTACTGCTGTGCAAACATCCACCTGTAAAACACACTGCCCTGCTGCTCCACCTCACCACCCCTCTGTTGGGGTCTGCAACAATCCGGCCTATTCATCCACACAGGCCAGGCTGAAACTGGAACTTCAGGAGGGAAATGGTCTCTTTAGGCCTTATTATTCATGTAACAAAAGGTCAGTGTGTTTTTATTCACACTGCGCCCATGTTTGTGGAAGAAGAGAACCCTGCCATGATGTTTAAGGTAGCACTGCTGAGTGAAAACAAGCTGAAAATACAGTAAAAATACTGAATGGAGAAATATGAGCGTGAGTGATCATACGGTACCTGAACATAGTCTGTAGTCCCCGGAGGAGGTACTTCCTCCCTGGGGCACCATGCTCTTCATCCTGAAGGCTTCTTCAGGGTGGTTGAAGCGGAAGAAGGCTGACTGGCCAAAACACAGCATACACCCTGGAAAACAGCACAGACATCATCTGTTTTAATTTCACTTCACAGAACCCACAGGAACTTACACAAAGAACAGTTTAATTGAGTTTTATGAGAGTCATTGAACATGTATGAGTTAAGGCTGTTTCTGACAAAATCACATGACATATATACTTTTGTCCAAATACCTCAATATCAATATTTATCAATATTACAGCAATGTTGTAGGGGTGATTGTTGGTGCTTTCACAAAATATTAACACAATGAGATTTCCTATGAATAATCATCAGTATGTGCACAGAATGGCTAAGTGTGTAAAGGCAAATTATAGAACAACTAAAACAGTCTGATAAGTTAAAAAAAATCACTTTACTGTAATGCAGCCTTAAAAAACAGGAAAAGACACAAATGCCACATCATGATATTACAATATCCACAATTTAAGACAATATCTAGTCTTATATGATAGTATCAGTATAATATCAATATACTGCCCGGTCATCATGGAAATCATGGAATCATGGAAACCAAAAATTAAAAATCTAGCAAAGACAATCAATAGTGTTTTGCTTACCATTAAACCGTTATCAGACCTTTATTTTGAAAGGGGTCAGTGTTAATGATAATAAACTGTAGCTTTTATATTAAACTTTATTCACTCACTGCTGTACATCCATGTTGTTTATGTTGTTCTTCTACTTTGGCCCTGATCAAGTTCTCATGTGGCACCCCATGAAATATAATTGCCCACCCCTGCTCTAGATCATTAATTAAAAGAATAGTTTGAAATATTGGGAAATAAGGCTTATTGTTTTCTTGCCTATAGTTTAGATTGATGCCACTCTCATGTCTGTGTGCTAAATATGAAACTAAAGCAACTGACCCAGTTGACCAAATGAACAATCGTCCAAACTGTAGCTTTGTTCCAAATTGCAAACTTTTCCTTTTAACCTGTAGTGTGTACTACAGCTGCCTTACAGAGTACATACTGTTCCATGCATTCTGCATTCAAGTGGGACATTGTGCCTCGGACTTTACCCCGTTTACTCATACATCCATCATAGTCTGTAGCGCAAAATTGGAAGTAAAAAAGAAAAAGCCATTTGGACTGCAGCTAATGAACCGTCACCTGTGCGCCCTTTTCCACTAAATAAGCTCCAGTTCTTCAACTGGTTCCATTCAAGATTCATGGAAACCTTGGTGCTATCTAGTGAGTCAGGCTGCAGTTGAGTGGAACCACTGTTATCAAGGATGTCATTAAGAATATGACCCGCCCACTTTGCCTCCTCAGGAAAACCTGCTAATTTTTTTTTGCTGCAACTTCTCAGGTTCTTGGTGGAAAGGCTCAGAACAGTTTGAAAGTAGGTGCAGGAACCAGAACAGGGCCAGTACCATGTAGGTGGAAAAGGCTGAGTAGAGGATTGTGGGTCAAAATGGGCTTACTGCAAACTGCGACCAGATGCAGTAGGACATCCTGGGGACTTTCAGGAGTCTGCATTTGACATACTGTGTCTTGGGACATACTAAATCTTTTTCTCAAATATTAATTAGTATGGCAGCTGGAATGCATGTGTCACTCGTAATGGTACCTACAGTGGACAGAGACACAGAGGACTGTCATAACAGCCAAGAGAGAGGGATGTGAGGTTAAGAACAGGAATCAGACTTGTTCTGACAGCATCAGGGGTGAAAGCAGTGCAAAGTGCTCAAACAGGAACCAACAAAGCATACAGGCTGTGCTGACTCAGACAACACTGTGCTCACTACCGTCAACACCGTCACACACACACACACACACACACAAAACAAAGCATGAGGGCACAGAGTTCCTGGTCACTATGTAAAAGTGATGATGGATCGTGGAACACTGAAGCCAATAAGACAGAGATGTTTAAAAATCACAGCAGTTTTTGGCTTTGCACTAAAATGAGATATTCATAATTTTGACAAAAAAACACATTTGTATTTACATTTCAAAATCTCAACATATTTTTCTTTTTCCTTTCTGGGAAGCAGGAAGCTGCATCTGAAGTGTAAATGAAATCTTAATTAGTGAAATATCCTAAACATCAAATAAGACTGCCTCCTCTTGCTAAATGAAATCCCATCGGTTTACACAGCTGAATTATCTGATGTGCCTCGCCCTCGCATCCTGCTTCTACAGGAAATACATCCAATTAAGGAGATAAGATGCTCTAAAAACACTGTTTGGGTAAGTATTTAGGCCCACAGTAAACAAAGTGATGACAGGCCGAATCTTCTATCTCATGAAAATTCGTTAGATGTTGGTTAGCTGTGATAAATGTTCCAGTCCACACAGCCTGTAGCTCGTGTTAGCTTTTCAGGCGCATGGTGATCTCCACATACGCTCACGTTAGTTGTTATTCAAAGTTGCATTTTCAGTTGATTAGTCGATTAATTAATAAAAATAGTTGGCGATTCATTTTCCGTCAATCGCTTCCTCAAGTAATTTTCAAAGAGGAAAAAGATGTTAAAATTCCACTTTCTTAAATGTGAATATTTATTGGTTTCCTCAGTCCTCTATGACAGTTATATGAATAACTTTGGGTTATGAACTGTTGGTCGGGACAAAATAAGACACCTAAGGTTGCGCCTTGGAGTATCAAATGTGAGAAAATGGTCAAAAATATTGATCACAATATCCCAACGTCCAAATGACTAATCGATGAATAGAAAAAAATAATAACAGGTTAATTGATCATTACAACAGGTGCTAGTTGCAGTTGTGTCTTTCAGCATATTGTTTGGTGTTACAGCCCAAAAAAGCTCAGATAAACTCACTGTACACTACCTGCCCAGCACCAAACAGCAGACAGACACAGTTAACAACTAGCAGGTGAACATGGTGACGCATTTAGCAGCTCTCAGGAGTTGATGGAGACCAAAATCAGAGCTAAACAGGGAGTGACTATAGGACTTACAGTCATCAGGTGGACACTAATAACGCCAGTTTTGTGTTTATAGCTTGTTTTCACTGCTACAAAGCAGCCAAAGAAATCAGGGTTGTAGGGTAGGGTTGTTCCTCTGCTGATACCAGTAACAATATCACTTCATTTATAAGCCCTGAAACAATGCTTTTTTTTTTTTTTTTACCTAAGCCAGGACATACAACAATAACGGCGATCATATCACATCCATACAGGATTAGCAGTATAAACTTAGCCTATCACAACAGTATCACTAATAGCAACAGCATACATGTTGTCTGATATGCACGTTTTTATTTGTTACCTATATTGGCAGCAGTCTGTGTATATTTGATCCTTTTTCTTAATTAAGGTTAAATATATAGTTTGCATATATACATACTGTATATTTGTGTTTCTTTATTCATGTTTATCCCTAATTATCAAAAATGCCAGTGAAAGTTTACTCTTCAGTGACCTGATGGCATTTCAGATACAACTGTCAAATATTCTGCCTTTGCAAAAAATGTAATATGTATAGTCTATATTTTGTATATTATATTCAGTCTGAAGAATATTGGCTGATATACCCACATCAGAATTTCAGAAATGTATATCATCATCTGCAGAAATCCAGTACCTGTCTGGCCGTGGTATAAATCTATTAAAATAGTCATTATTAGGAAGGAAAACAATGGCATGGGAAGATCTCTACTTATTGGTTCAAGTTGCTCACAGTGCTCATAAATCTTGGCATGATTCACAATTATTTAACGTATAACACCATTATCCATGTGGCGGCTGTGTGGTCCACCCCTGTACACAGGCAGTCAAGAATCGAGAGTACACATTAGCTGCTAATATTGTTTTCGGTTGAAGGTGTCTCTAATGTGAAGCAGCAGGTACAGAATATGACTTTAGTGCTGATCCTGACAGCGATCAGGCCTGTATTCACTGACATGACACAACTCAGACCCAACAAACACTCGGTCTCTATGGAACTATCAATCACATCCACTCACCATCCCGGCTGGACACGTCAAAGCTCATAATGCACATAACTAATTCAGCTCCTTCATGAGCCACGAGCTCAATAACAGATAAGCAATCTCATGTTTATTGCTTTCTCAATATAGCTCCATTGTCCTGCTGCGATAACGAGGGAAAGGTCTTCCGCCCCACGCAGAGATAACATCCCTGCCTGTCGTCAGCAGAGAACGCCGGGCCTATGGTAAAGACGGAACCTTCTCCATTACACAAGAGGCTGAGGTGATGTACACACAGACAGATGCCCTTTTATTTTGGACAGACACACACTGACAGCTTGGGAAAGAGACCATCTGATTATATCACGAGCTGTGGGCGAGGACTCAGCTGAGCGACAACAATGGGAAATAGGTGTTCAGTTTCAGCAAGTGGTGTTACAAGCAGCCTAATGAGCCCACAGACCAGCTTGTCAATGTTTTTTGTATTTATATGTGCTACTAAATTATCGGCTTCTCATGCGCAGACCTCAAACCTATCCCAGCTGACACTGGATGAGAGGTGGGGACACATCCAGGACAAACTGGCAGAATAGACAACCATTCACTCATCAGTTAAAGGCATAGTTGAGATCATTTCACGTGGGGTTGTATGAGGTGCCTATCAATAGTCAGTGTATTACCTACAGTAGATGACTACGTTTACATGCAGTCAATATTTGGGTTAAGGTCAATATTCCGGTTTCTGAAACATTCGGAATAACCCGTTTACATGCGTGAGCAAACAGGGTTATTCCTGTATACATGGTAATTGTAATCAATTGGGATATCCCGATCAAAACAGCGATGCACGGACAACATCTCGACGCACGGACAACCTCATGACTACAACAAGTAGTTCCTGTACTCAAAAGACCAAGATTCCTTGCGAATAGAACATGCGCAGAACACAAATTAATGTTCCTTTTGATGGGGATATCCCGATAGGCGTATACATGACCAAATATTCGGGTTAGAAAAGGAGTAACCCAGGGGTAATTTTCGGGTTTTTAAAAACCGGAATATGAGCATATTCCGGTTTTTCAAAAGGGTTATTGCTGTTTACATGGCCGTGCGCAACCGGGTTATTGCTAATATTCCAGTTATGAAAGGGTTATTGACTGCATGTAAACGTAGTCGATGACGGTCGACAGGTGCCCACTTTGGAAACACAGTTAGGATTACCAGCACAAAAGCTATGCAATGTACTGCTGCAGTCAGAGTCAGCAACAATAGGTATTTTAGCCTATTAAAAAAGGTCCACCTCAAAAAAATCAATATCAGTTTAGTGTACACTATATTTAGAATAATTTCACTGCTTTACTTTGCCATGAGACAACGTTTTCCAACAGGAAACCACTATTATATAAACCAGATCTCTCACTTTCCAAACCAACCAAACTCCATGGGCAAAAACAATAATTTTGCAGGACTACCGCTGGCTCGATCTGCTAGTTTGTTTGTATTATTGTTTGACTTTTAAAAGCTTAGTTCAGATTCACCCAGTCGTGTTTCAGGTTCGACTGGCGCTCCTTTAATTACACCACCTTGTTGCACCCTCTTCTTCTGCAATGGTATAATGGTTCTCAGACTGGAGAATTGGCCTATCTCATTTTGCGGATTTACTCAAAGTTTGCTAAAGTTTGCGATACATCTGGATGGAAACATAGCTACTGTTCTGTGAGTGAGTAAATAAAAGATAGCCTGACACGCCAGATGGTTTGCTACACAGAACCGCCCGTGAAGTCGTTCTTGGAAACTGTTTGGAAAAGGGCAGGCACTTTCAGGAAACACTCGTCTGGTGATTGGATGAACCATCTGTCCATCAGGTTGAACACGGGCTAACTTCAACCGATCAGATCAACGCCTTCATGAAAACTTCTCGCTGTAGTCACACCTAAAACCACACCCATAGCTGCCAGTAGTCCCCCCTCGGACGCTGTTTGGCTGCACCAGTTTTGGTGTGGACACCACAAAAGAAGGATTCTTGCCAGGCTTCTAGAGTGATTGACTACACAAGAACAGAACTACACAACACAGAAAAAAATGAACTTCTGAAGACTTCAATTTCTCTGTCCATATGGTTGGTACTGCACATATCTGACTGATTAGATTTATGAAACTGATCTTGGAGTCCTTTCAACAAAAACAGAGGCCTTACTGCGCCTTTAGACATAGATACACTTCTTTATGCAAACAACTTTCCTTCAACCTTGTGTGTTCTGCACAATTAGTTAAGACGTCATCAGCTTGTGAAGAAGTGCTGACTTGTACAGTGGTGGTGTGAAATAGCAGTTAAACTGATACTTAATATTGGTACAATAAACGCCGCATGCCTGCATGAGCCGTCCAAATGCAGCGCTTTGCTTATTTGCATTAGTATTTCTTTTTCACCATCAGTTTCTGTAATATGTGGAGTGAAGAGGCCCGCTTTTAACATTTCCATCAGCGTTTCCTTCAGTGGTTACGACACCATCCTCAACATAATTTTGGTTGGTATTTTCCACAGCTGAAATTGTTTCTGTCGATATTTGGAAAGACGAGCACGCCATCAGTCTGGTCATGAAAGGGAAAAACAAAAAAAGATGCTGAATAGGAGATTTGAAAGCAGTCATCAGGATGTTAATACCGCGGTCTGCGGAGCCACGTCAGCCCAGCCGCCGTGTCTTCATGCTCTCCACCTCGGCAGTCACCCGACTCCCTCACCTAGCTCCTGTTTCCTCTGGATTCCTCCCTCCGCCTCCCTGACTCACAGCACACACTCACACGCACACACACACACACACCACATCTGACTTGCACCAACATGATCTCCCCTGTGGAGATCAATCCAGTCACTTCCAACAAAAACTCAGCTTAAAAGAACGTAGCTCCAAGCGGCGTCTATCTGACACAGTCATGACAAACTCATCTCTCACTCTGAGATCTGGAGGGGCTTGGTGACGGCTCTGTTGCACACTGTCATTTTTACTCAGCACTTCTGTCAGACATTGTGTGTGTTAGAGGAGTTGAGAAAACAGTGATGACTAAGGGTAATAACTGCTGATACCTATTGATCTTTGGTTAGTTAGCGAGCACAAATGCATCCTGAAGGGATAAACTGTCAACATCCTGCTTCAGACAGAAGAGGGCTTTGAGTCTGCAGACAACGATATTGATGAAGAGACAAGAATTCAGTGTTTTTACCCTCATAAACAAAATACAGCATAAAAGAATACTCGTGGTCAAGTGGGAGCCAATGCTTTCGAACTGATTTTTGAAGACTTTTATCTGATATAATGCAGAAAAGTGAGACATACACTGTAAAAAGACAACTCAAGGCAACTTACTGCAAGAGATTTTTGAGTTTTGAGCCAAACTCAAACTCTTCAGTTTTGAAATAAACTTTAAAAAAGTTTACTTATGATCTTTAGTTGAGATAATTTACATGTCTTCTTCAGGAAAACTTGAATCTTTGAGTTTAAGAAAATCAAAAAGACTGTATTCATCAACCATAAACATTATTCACTTTCTGAATTTAATCAGTCGTTTCTGAAATACCATTTTTTGGGTTTCTAAGTTTATCTAAAGAGGGAAAGTAGATTATTTCAGCAAAAGATTAATAGTTGGTAAAACTTTTATTTACTTAAAGCCTTTTATTTACTTACTTAAAGCACTGTCTTTTGTGTGTTACCAACTGAAATGTTTTTTCAAGTTGGTCCAGCAACTTTCTTTTTCCAGTGAGCCTTCCAGTCAGTGACCATCTTAACAGCTGCATAGACCAACCAAGATGAGTCACATTTGCATCAAAACTTTACTAAAACTTTTAAAAAATCTATTCAGCAGTGAAGAAGGTGGGTGAACTTTTCAGAGTACCGTTAGCTTCCATGACATTGTGTTCTGTCAGATGATACGGTACCACAGTGTATAATAATCCAAACTTGCTGCTGTTTCTAAATGAGCATGTGTTTGTGTGTTTTGCTGACTCATTGTGTTCTGATCCCTGGTGGCCTCTGTCAGTGACCACACACACTCACACTCGCACACATACACACACACAGAGCCTGCAGGCGGCTGAGGTGATGGGTCGGGCTCCCTCGGGGGCAGCAGAGGACTCGGTCAGTGAGTGAGTGTCAGCTGCCAGCAGCGGTTTGTGCTGAGAGGACGGTGCGGAGGAAGAGAAATGTCTTCCCTCATCCATCAGCCCGCAGCAGCCTCTGCACCACTGGGGCCTGCATGTCCACACAGTAACACCACACTGAACACTGCTGTCTGTGCCGAGTGTGATTCACCCACAGATACCCAGTGTATGGAAGCAGAGCAATCAACAAATCCACCTAGACTGAAATCTTACAGTCTGTGTAATTGTTAAAAGTTTTTCTTAACTCATTATACACGTTACTGTTCACGATTTTTGTGTTCAGGATTCTTTGGGCAGACCTGAAACATGGTTCGGTGACGTGTCACACAACACGCAAACGACACCGCCTCCGCCTCCGCCTCCCCTCACCCTCTGGTCAGTTACAAATATAACTTCAGCGACTCTCTTACCATCCTGTCACTGTCCTCTGGCTCAGGTGGCTCAAACATGTCTGGACATGTCCAACAAAGCATCGAGACGGAGTGTCCATGTTTCAGGTCGTTTTCAGGTCGTAGAAGTGTTTGACACTTTGAGACAGCGGAGTGGACACATTCCCCAGCATTTCAGAGCAGAGAAAACTGCTAATTTTTTCATGATTTTGAGACCTAATTTTCTATACTTAGCATTTGTTTCAAGTACGTGAATGTTCTCATTCGTCCAGGTCATTGTAATCTCAGGAAAGATTCAATCGAAAGCAACTGGACTTGTCTCTGAGCTAGTCTGACAGGCATGAAATGATGAAGCTTCTTGGATGAGAGGCGAAACGTATATTTTTCATGATTAAATAAATCGTGTTGTGATAATGGATATATTACGGCTGAGTCGGTCCAAAAAAGGGAACGACTTTAGCAGTGTGGAAATGGTTTGGTTAAATTAGATCAGATCAACAAACCACGGTAATATATAAGCAATGGAAGAAGACAGGAACAACAAAAGGGGGCAAGACGACAAATTAATTTCCCCACCTCAAGCGGACGCACCAGGTCGATTACAAGGAGAACCAAGAATCCCACACAGAGAGCTCAACAGCTACTATGAGTTCTAAACAAGAAAACGTTGTTCTGTATTTTGTCACGTGACACTATTTTAGGGCCATATTGGCCACTCCTATTAAAAAGGAAATTTTTAATTTCTTGACCTTAACGATCACAATTTTAAAGTTGAGCATGTTTGCATGACCATAGCAGGATTCCATTTATATTGCTCTAATGTTAGTTTTCTTTATGATCTCCAAACCTTAATCATATCTCAGCATGGTTGCATGGGTACATACTTCTCAATAACTCACATATCATGGCATTTTCAAGAAAAACAGGCAGTAAATACGGGGAAACTGACCTTTACAAGAGTTTTTTTCCCCAATAAAACTAATTTATGGCTGAATCAACAAAGCAAAGCCAATGTCATTATCATTGATACACAAACTGCAGCTGAACACATGCTTATTTTCCTAATCAATCCATCTGGTTCAAGCTTTCAGTGGAACGCTGCCATTCAAGTCCATTACTGGCAGTCTCTGGATGCCAATTAGCACTCATCAATTCAGCCATTACAACACCACGCGGCTACTTATCATGATGGATCCTCCCGCAGCGAGGAGACACTTCAGGGAGCGTCAGACAATAGATCACGACGAAATAAGCGTAGATTTATGGTCCTCTGAGACGCTGAGCATTTATCCAGCTCCCTGGAAGGGTTCAGGATACGGAGATGCTCTAAACGGGCCATGTATCATATTCAGCAAGCAGGGTTAGGATCATAAATCATGCAGTTTTTCATTACGGAGCACCCGCACAGTGTTGACACAGAGAAACTGCAGTGCTTCATCTCGCAATTACAGGAATGAAAGGTGATTTAATGGACGCACTTGGTGTTAAGTCAATCAACTGGATATGACCGATGTAAGAAGAGACATCCGCCGTGACATTTCCAGCTCGGACGACATTTAAGATTGCCAAATAAACTCCTGCAGGAGGAGCAGGCAGGACAGCAGCTTGTCAATAGCTTATCTTGACCGTCCGTGTATGGAAACGGCGCCTGTTTCTGGTCTCCAGTCTCCACCCAGACAATGGGGGCTTTCCCACCTTATCTCCAGCACCGAACAGACCTGCTGCAGACATGCCATTCTCATATTGAACAGACCGCTGGGCGGGGGCGGTTAATGACACCAGAGAGATGCCGAACCCTAACCACGCAGAGAAATTAACCACACCTCAAACCACTAAGTCCTTTATTTAGACTGGAAGGGCTTTAAGTGAAAGATGTTTGGGATGAGTCTGTTTTTCTGGCATGTCTTAATGTTGCTCAACACATTTATGTCTTTATCTTCCTGACAACTACATACCAGTCTGTCCAGCCATCACCTAGTTAGCAGTGAGTGATGGTGATGACGTATAATACTGCACAAGCAAAACATTCTTTCCCTTTACCATATCAAGCACACGTCTGCCTAGGTGGCCTGCGCGAACTCTGATTATAACTCAAGAGGTCTCGTCTTCAAAGGTCACATTCTCTCCAGTGATCAGTCATAGGAGCCAATCAGCTGAGGTTCAACTTTCCCCGCTGCAGGGATGGTGGTCCTTTTGACATTTGGAAATTGAGTTTCAAAACTCGCAGCTACTGTAGCTGCGAGCCTTTGTTTCAATGAGGGGACACAAACAAGCTGCTTCGGGGTAAATGAAGGACAAATGTTGAAACGAGCGCTCTGGGTTTGATTAAGATACAATACCACTGAATGGGTCTCTGCAGATTAAGATCTGCATATTTCAGCTGTTTCTATTCAACTTCATAATGCTGAAACTGACCATTTTTGTTTCTGCAGATGCACACATTTTCTGAAAGAATTGTTGTCTTTCTCCTTCCCGTTAGTATGATGAAAAATGAAGACACGCATGTTTTCTGTCTTTCTACTCCTTCAGTTAACGAGGCATTCAATGACTTCTGGCAGAGGAACATGCTGAAACACCGACATTACCATAAAGTTGATAATGTGGCTAGCGTGTAAGCAATCAATTACTTATTTACACATTCAGCAGACAAGGGAAACATAAGCATTATCATTATTGGCAACCTGATGAAGGTAAGTCCAATATACACTCTCCTTTTAGCTCCGTTTTGGTCTCCACCAAATCCTGGGTCTTTGCTGCTATTTAATCCCTGCTAATAAATAAAACTGTTTGTACAGGGGCAATTAAAATTGACTTTGGGCAACTGAGTTTTTATGATAATGTTAAATAATTATTTCATAGCACAAGCTTTTTTAATGACAGGCCAAATGCTTTTTTTTTCCTCAGCACACGAACAACAGCAACTTCCCAACAAAAATTCTGTTATCACGTGTTGGCGTCTGTGTTCTGTTAAATATGTGCTCAAAAAAGATAAATCACACTATTAAATAGATTCACAAGGTGTGTAATAAATTAACAACGTTTATATCACGTATTTATGATTACTGGTGTTGCTGCCTCTGTTGACAGCTTCATGAAAACTCCCGTTCAGCTCTTACACAACAGCACACATCTTGACTGCATTATTCTCCTCATTCATCAAGCTGTTTTAAAGTCCCAGCGAAATGAAACATTCAGTTTGGTTTTCCATGGTAATATGTGCGCAACTATTTCTCAATAAATGTCGAAGAAGCTACAAAACTTGTTTTACATCAAAGTCCCATTACTTTTGCTGTTTTTAAAGCAGAAAATCTGTTTTTCTCTTTAATGGTTACGACATGGTTCACTAGGAGGCAGAAATACAAATTCCTACCAGCACACTGATGACAGATTTTTGAGTACCGATCGTCCAATTTATTCAAACTGTATTTATTTCCCCTGTTACATCTGGTTTACAAGTTTAAATCCATCCATATGACAACTCCCATCCCATTATATACAGTAATGTGCTTAAAGGGGTACTCGAGCGATTAGGTAACATCCTTTCATAAAGTTTGAAGGGTCAAAAGAGACAGATTTTTTAAAGAATTGTTTATATTGAAGCAACAGAGGTTAATATAACCTACATAACTTCTAGTTGCAAGCATGGGTCAATCTCCAAAAACGCAGGATCCTACATTTCCCATGATGCAACTCAATAGCATTGATATGGTGCATTCCATTTGAATTGGAATTTCGAAGTTCCCAGTTGGATACTTCAACTGGAATGCCCTCTGAAGTCAGATTTCAAAATAAGAAAGTTGAAAGAGCCTTACCAACCCTGACCTAAAAATCCAAGATGGCCGCTCCGCACCTCAACAGTGCGTGACAGCTGTAGTCATATACTGATTTATTAGCACTTCTGTCTTTTGTGTCTCATTAAATCAGTCGTCCTCTACCTGTGGACATGTTGCTACAGTGTTTGTATGCGCAAAATACCGTACAAGATCAAGCACAGCAAAGGTCTTCCTGGAAGCAAAGCGAATCTTGGTTTTCCAACCTGTACTGGAACGCAGTCAACTTGGAAGTGACATCATTCCCAATTCTGACTTCCAAAGTAAATGGAAAGTTTTAAACCCCTCGCCTTCAGTTTGTAATTTCTGTTTTTTCGGTTATACTGGACAGAAGTCAGACATCTCTACGGCTGATATCTCCAAAACTTGGCAACTCACACCAAAAAAAATCTAGATCAACAGACGAAAAATATGTACTTTTGATTTTGAGGTGAACTGTCCCTTTAAAATACCGAGGTCGCAAGCCCAAACCTTGATACATGATGACGTCATCAGACTTCGTAAAGCTCTCTCCAGAGCCACAGAGGACATTACTACACAACTTTACTGGAACTTTAAATACCGCTCCAGAGACTAACAAACAGCATGGCTCAGCTTAATGTGTGTTAAATTCCTGTGTTTTATTAGTACACACATTTAATGAGCTTTGCAAGGAAACAATGGCTGTACTACACATATTTAAGGGTTCTCACTGTGTAAGGGAAGAGGGATGTAAATTACTTTGGGACAGAATTCTTGTAGTGTGATGTGAAGGTAGTGACTGTTTACATATTTTTCATATTAAAAATATATCTTTAAAGATCATAAACACATTATACATGTTAGAAAATAGTTGCTGAAAACACTTCAGCGTTTCGGAGTTTTTCCCACTTAAATCACTCAAATTTGGCTGGGCCACAGGACACACATTTATTGTTGTTTTACACAGTCTTTAAGAAAGATGCTCATCCCCAATGTTCCTGCAGGGATGGACTATAAAAACAGTATTACAGTGCTGAACTGGATCCTACTCCAATTTAAAATAACACACCTCATTTACTTCTATCAATCAATCACCAACAGTTCATTAGAGGTGATCTGGATCAGCGCTGTTACTGTTTGGTTTCATGTGCAGCCGTAAAATATCAGCTCCACATCTGGCCTGGCCATGTTGGCTTTAGTTACTTAAAACAGGCCAGTATCTCTTCTTCCTCTCTTTCTTCCCTCCTACATAAGAACCCTCTGACCTGAGGATAAGCATGTCAGACTCTTCCAAGAACCAGCGGTTCAGGATTAGTTTTCTCCAAGCCTGAGCTCAGCGAAAACTGAGATCTGTTTAATCAACAACTTTCCGACGGGAAAATATGACACATCGCCAATTTCGTAATTACAATGAAGTCATATAGAAAAAGGACAGGCGGCGTTGGTGAGAGGGATTGGCTTCACGGAGAGGAAGACGAGTGGAGGTGTGTGCATGCCTGTGTGAAACACCCCCACTCCCTCCCCAAGGTAATCAGTTAGATTGATTCCCTGACCGGTGTGAGGGAGAACAATTTCCCCCTCAACCCTCCAGGACAGATTGGTCTAATCACCGCCTTCATCACAGTGAGTGCACTCTGAGTATTACTGCAAGAACAGCATCTTTCAGCAACCGCACACCGCTTCGGAGTGGCTCCACTTCAACCAAGAACAACACAAGTATTTTAAAAAAAACATGAATAAGCTTTGAAAGTGCCACATTAAACTATCTGAGTGCCATTATGTCACGTTATCAACACTTATCCTCACAGAGCTGTCCATATGGCGCGTCTTCAAGAGCGAGGACACGCTAAGATCATCACTACTTTTCCACAAGGACACCGTAACCCCATTCTCTAATAAAACTGCAGCAACACCTAAGTGGATTATAGAGCACATACTGTAATGCAAACGAGGATTGATACAGATTGAGCCAAGGTGAAAATCTATTTATAGTACCTGTCAGTCAGTAAAATAAAATATGCAAGGGCCTCTTCTGTATCAAACAGAGTGACATTTTATCCTTAAAGGCGCCCTATAAAAAAGAATACACATTTTTTTGTATACAAGATGTATACAATGTATAACAGATATTATGTTTAATTTCAAGCCATTAGGGCTTCAATTAATCATTACAATACCCATCACTATTTCACAGAGCCCCAACAGTCCAAAGTGATTTAATTCACACAGAATTTAAAGCTGGAACCATTTATTGATTGATCAAATAGCTGAACAACAGAAAATAATATTTTGAAAATCAATTAATTGTTGAGGTCAAGCAAAAAGGCCAAAAGTTCTCTGATTCCAGGTTCTCAAATGTGATGATTTGTGGCTTTTGTCTGATTTCTGTGCTGCTAAATAAAAGTGTCTTTGGGTTGTCGACTGACGCCAAACAGGTTATGGGAGAAAATGGTTGCACACTCATAGTCACGATGCAAAAGACAATATTCTTTATTCTACCAGTGTTTCAACACGACAGTCTTCTTCAGGGTATTGAGCATGTTCAGTACGCTGAAAAAAAAGATATATCAGATACTCTGATACTCTGAAGAAGATTGTCATGTCTAAACGTTGGTAAAATAATTAAAGCAGTCATTTTCTCCCACAACATAATAGATAATCTTGCTGAAAAATGTTTTTTTATTTACAAAAGCAGGTCATTTTAAAGGTTATCACTGTGGTACTGACTAAAGATGTTCTGATACCATTTTTTCCTTCACAATAGCTGAACTTTGCCTATTAGCTGATACCGAGTACCAATCTGAGACCAGAGCATTGAAAAATGTACATGCTTTATGTATGCATGTATATGATATGATTGTATGGCCTGGCTCGCGTTGAAAAAATTGGCAGACAGGACAGTGCTGAAAAGTAGCAGGGGTTTAAGGGCTAATAAACTGTGTGATATCCGACTGGTGCATAGACTTGCGTACTCGCTGGGACGGTTCGGATCGTATCAAGGTTTTGAGTCACACATCAGATCATCTTTCAGATCCCCCCCCAAAAACGGGGTTGATTTTAAAATGCGTTGAGTCTGCGGTCCACAGGTGTGCCGACCCCTGGGGGGATGACCCGCACAGACCAGGGACCAACTATGTTCCACTGCACCACTTGTACTCACCAAACCTAGTAGTGACATTTGGTTTGACACCAGTGTAGAGAAATGTCAAGCCTTGAGTGGCTCCTCTCATTAAAGAATTAGTCAAATCTATTAAATCAATTCAGTTTGACATTTAACATTTAAACTGGAAAGCCTACGCTCAGCAGGTTTACCTTATTTTAATTAAAGAAGCTGCCTCCGTCAGCCAAACAGGTTCTAGCGACTCTTCTGCATGTGAGATTTCAGTCCTGAAATTAACGCAATACTTTTTTTCATTTAAATGACCAAAAGGGAATTTTTCCGATTCTGTGTCACGGTAGTCCATATAAAAAATTAACACAACAGTAAAAAGTGAATTAGATGGGAGCTTACAGTAAATCAGGGGCCAGCTATTAAAACTGTTTATTTAATACCAAAGCTGACAAGAATGATCATTGTAAACCCTTGTGAGTTCCTTTGGGACCACTCAGGCCAATCTGCGTTAATGCCAAATCATGCCTCAAGGGTACTGTGGCATTAAGAGAAGTGGTTAGCAGCCCCGGTCTGTTCAACCTATCTGAAATGTGTCTGTGGACCAAATATTCCATCATTTCTCTAATAACATCTCTGTGTGTTTTTTTTTTTCCCCCCTTCACTCTGGTACGACCACATTAAATCTTTCCAGTGTGTCGGCTTAGCCTCAAGTACATTTCCCAGAAGATTAGATCAGAGGAACCAGAGGTGGTCAGAGCGAGAACGCTTCACATACTACCAGAATGAGTTCATGCACAGTCAGGAGAGTTTCTGAAAGTGTTGCTCACACTTCTCGTGATATGACAGAGAATTGTGTTATAGAAATGCACGCCAGAAACAGAGGCTCTGTGGAGCAGCACGTCATGGCTGTGTCTTCATGACTGCTGTCACATTTTATTCAGTCTGCACCACCCAGCCTGTCAGAAGCAGTGAAAACATATTTCATCTCATGCGCGCATCTTCACAGGACCGCAAAAAGAGCAATGTCAGTATCTAAACATTGTATGCAGTTCTGAGAAGTATTTTTCCTGGATTTTTCTTCGATGAAGGTAGCACTATTTTCCCCTTTCCGTTTGAGTGTAATGCATACAACGAGTCACGCCAACTAAGTCCTCCTTCAGGTTATTCTTGCGTAACTGACCACATCATGAAGTGCATCAAAATTTCTGTGTACCAAAGTTTTTCCAGGAAAGAGCAACCAGATTCTGAGGGTTCTGGACACCAGAGCGCTCTCGTGTGCTATCGTTTGAATCGGTTTTGTCAGTGCACTGACTTGTTACTTGATATTTCCATGTCTTAAAGAGTGGAAAGCTGCCAGCAGAGATCATCTAAGGCCGCATTCAGACAGAATCAGCCTGATGTCATGCTGCGGTGGCCAATCACGTAAGCCAGCGATCAGCCTGCGCCACAGTCAGCCTGGAATATCTTTGAACCCAGCCACTATCCAGGCAGAGTTTATGGACCAATCCTTGGTTATTGCATGGAACTATGTAATGACCAAGGCCTGGGTCTAAGGTAGAGGGGTTACACAGGAGTGGATTTTCACTCCTGTCCCAGTCCCGGAAAAATCATTCCCGTCCCATCCCGTTCCCGTCAATCCACAGGCCACACACATTACACATGATTTTATATATAAAAAAACAGACCTATTGTTAATAGTTGACTTTTTTTTCCCTGTCCCAGTCCCTTGGTTCATACCAAAATTGTCTCCTATCCCATGGCAATCCCACAGAAATCCCACGTCCCGCAGGATTCCTGAACAATATCAGCCTCTAAGACAGCAAGAGAGCAGCGGTGGTCTAACCATTCTGGAGAGTGAATGAGTGTGGCGAGAGAGTTGCTCAATCGGACAAATAACACATTATTTTCAGATTTTTTTTTTTTTTCACAGTGGTTATGCTCCAAGCACAAATTAACACCCCCGTCCAACCCTGCAGCTAATCACCACAACGCCTGATTGTGTCTGAGCTCAGCTTTAGGCAGCCTGGTTCCAGACCATATCTCCGTTTTGTTCAGCGATTTTAACAGGTCTGGTTTTGTGCTCATTGATGGCTGTTTTCTCTACTTGGAAAACAACCGAGCCAATCGGACCTTTGTAAGTGGGATTAAGAATGGGAACATCTCCCCCCGTGACAGAGCCAGAAAAACTAATGAATGAAACGAAAAGACGTCAACACACGTGAATGAGATTGAAGCAGTTGTACAGTAGAGCTTGTTGTAAATTGGCTTACAGAGATTTTTTTTTAAAAATCTACAACTGGCACTAATTTCTTTGATAAACATGACCGACGTTAACTTCCAACTGGTCAAGGCAGATGGCCACCCATCCAGAGCCTGGCTCTGCTCAATGTTTCTTAATCTTTCTGCTGAAAGGGAGTTTTTCCTTGCTGCTGTGGCTAAGTGCTTGTTCATGGTGGGATGTTTTCGTACTGTCTAGACCTGCAGTATATGAAAAGTGCACTGAGATTTGGCACTACATTAATAAAATTTACTTGACTGTTGCTTGCAACCGCTAATGCTAACTACCTCTGCTTCGACTGAAAAGTTTAGCCACTGGACCAACTGACTGGTCGGGGCAAAATAATGAATTCCCCCTCATTTCCAAAGATCCTCTCAAGTCAAGTCATTTGCTCGTATAATCTGTTTATGAACTACTGAAACGTTTATCTTAAGTATTAAAATGTCGTGTAACTAGCACAGGATGAGAAGAATCATAAAGTCAGTGAACTGCAGCAATATTTGTCTAAAGTTTGCTAACATTAGCCACGATAATCTACTGGTCATGCCGGACCATGTAAGGCTGTAGCTGTAAAACCCCTGAGTGTGCTGAATTAAGCAAGGGTTCATTTTATTTCTCATGAATTCTACTTTTCATTTGAAAGAGGAAGAAGGTGCTATTTCATCTTTCAAAAGTTACAGTCTGGCTTTAAAGTAGCTTTAAATCCTGCACCAAGCAGAGCCTTAACACATCTAAAAAAGAGCTTACAACATATGCCCAAAGTTATTTACAGCATACAGTACAGTCTGCTCTTCTGTGAAAGATTAGAGAAATCTGAAAGATGCAGCTTGGTAGGCTACTATAAAGCTTTCCACTCGATACCATGATGACAGCACTGCACATACTGTGAGGAAATCTGCCTTCCTAAGTCCTGACTGTGATTCAAATAGCAGAAAATCACTGTAATACTCTGAAGCTATACGATATTTATGGAGCTTCGCTACACTTCACTCCTCTCATCCTCTCAACCAAAATGCATTCTCCTCGCCAAGTCTCTGTAGTGGCTGCAACTTTTAATTCACTATTAGTTAACTATGAGGAAAAAACGTTGGTCACTTTGTGATTTTACTGTTGTGCGTGACAAACAAAGGCGTCGCCACTAAACCACCAGCATGGGACGTCACAAAAGCACGCAAGAGCTGCAAGACAAAGGGATGCCCAAAACTATGGTTGACGGTTGCTATGGAAAGCTGATGGTTTACAGCCTCAGCAAAGGCCAGGGAGTCAAACCCGCCAGTTAATCAATGACTGCCTTTCGCCGAGCCAGGGGCCATCAAACAGACGCACATACCAGAGAGAGATATGGGGCTGGTTTGAAAGGAGTACACAGGGGAGGAGGAGAGGTCTAACCCTGCATTCCCGTCATGTGGGAATAACCGTCTGAACAAATAAAAAGGTTGGAAGAGATGACTTGGAAGGAGTGATCACATGTTCGAACCAGTCTGACGCCAGTGTGATGCCACGATGGAAGATATCTGGAGACAGCGGTTGCTCCTGGGCAGCTGCTTAACACACATGCTTTTGAGGTTATGTTGTGCTGCTAAACCGTTTCCACTGTGGGTCCCGTACAAGAATCCAGTGAAAAGGTTGTGACCTACCATGGTATTATACAAACTGTGATCAACTGTGATTATTTTTTGTTTTGTTTGTTTGTTTTTTGGTCTATGATTTTGTGAAAATCAAATTATGTCCATCACCAAATCCTGAGGTCCCAAGGAGAGATTTCCTCATACCATTTTTTCCTTCCCAATACCATTTCCAATACCTGAACTTTGCATGTCAGTCGATACCAATTACCGATCCAAAATCATGCAATAAAAATATTTATTAGTAGTATTTTAAAACAGCTGTATACATTATGCAAAAGTAACAGGATCCTGTTTTTAGGCTACTAAATTACATAATATCAGATCTGTGCATAGAATCACATACTCGTGGATACCTGATCCAGCATTTTGGGCAGTATCAGCGACATTTTCAATACTAGTATCGGTATCGGAACAGTAGTAGAAGTAATGTTCCAATATAATACTAGTATCAGCTGATATGCGAAGTTAGGTATTGAATCGGTGAGCAAAAACTGTATGTGAACATCTCTAGTTTAAGAGACTTAGACTTAAACATCTATGTAATTACCATAAAAAGAATTAGACTTGTGTTAAAAAGCACAATAACTAAACAACTAACCAATTAAATTTGTGATGACAGGGTTTTTGAAGGTTTCGAAGAGCTTCTTAGTGGAAAATACCCTTGAATTTTCTCAACTTTGATGTGGTAAACGTCACTTGGGACTAGCATTGTTCCGATACTTACCAACATCTGAAATGTATCCAATATCGCCTAAAATGCTCCAAAACTTCCAGCAGCGTTTTGTATGCCAAGATTTCCAGACTCAACATATACACAAGAGTATCGGAATCAGTAGCGGGAAGAAAAAAAATTGTATCGGAGCATCTCTGTTTCAAAGTACCGTTAACAGTACTACAAAGACTTAAACGGCCATGTAACTAACATAAAATAAGAATGTGACACGTGGTCAACAGTATGTGACTTACTTGATTTATGATGACAGGTTTTTGAAGGTTTTCAGAGAGGTTCTTAGTTGAAAATATCATTGAACTTTCTCAACTTTGATGTGGCAAACATTCCTTGGGACAAGGGTTGTTCTGATACCGACCAACTTTGGAAATGTATGCTATATCACCTAAAATGCTCCACAATGGGTCCCTGCTACTTCCCAAAAGCATTCTGTACGCCAAGATTTTCAGACTTGGGACTAGGGTTATTCCAATATGAGTATCAGGAACGCTTCCAATATCGCCTAATCAAATCGAATCGAATCTATGCACCGATCTGATATCACATAATTTGATAGCCCCAAAATTGGACCAGCAGCGTTCCATACACCAAGATTTGCAGACGCAACAGATAAAGCAGCACTCCAGCAAATTAGTGTTGTACTTGAAGAAAATTAGGTACACACATGAGGCAGAAGATCAGCCAAAATAAAAGCAGAGGCTGTACTGTAGTAAGCTTGCTCCAGAGCCACAGAAGACATTATCCAGTTATTTTTTACAGTCAGAGCAGTACTCAGACTACAAACACACTGAACTTCAGGTGTAAAATTTGCGTCGTGCCCCTTTAAAAAACACACTGCTGCTCACATCACCTTCATCCCACAGACCAGATGCAGCATCCAGCAGGCTGTCAGCTGCTGTCTCTAGTGGACGCTCATCACAGTGGTAACGTGTCGGAGGCTGGTTACCGCTTGTCCGAACAGATGTTCCCTGCCCCACCTCCTCCTCCCCCTCTCCTTCCCTCTCCTCCTTTTGTCAGAACAACTAAAGCCGATCCTCCTGCTGTTAAACATGCTCCCAGAGGCAGATGGCTGCAGGCCTGAGGATCAATCAATATTAAACCAAACCTTGTGATCAAGGCCTACATGTGATTCAGAGGTGGCCTGTTGCTGCAAGTGGACTAATTTAGCTATTTTGCCTTTAAATAGGCAACACAAATCAGTAAATTTCCAATTTCTGTTCTTGTTGCTGGGTGCATCTGTGCATTGAGGTGTGTTACAGGTGAATAATCACTCAAACACTGAGAATAAAACTATTATCTTTATCCACAATTGTGCAGCACTAGTGTGACAGCAAACTGGATATGTGGAACAAACACATTCAACATGCAAGTTGGACAAGAATCCTAAAATCTGAATTAGAGATCCAGCAGGTAACAGAGCTGATACTGATCTCTCTAAAAAGATCAAGTATCAGCCATATGTGACTAATCCACATTAAAGGGTTAGTCCAGGTTTTTTGAAGTGAGGTTGTATGAGATACTCATACAGAGTCAGTGTAGCGGTCAGCACCCCCAGTTTGGAGAAGCAGCAGGAGTACGGGTGTAGGAAGCTACGCAATGTACTGCTGTGGACAGGGTCAGCAGCAAAATGTATTTTAGCCACCAAATATATATCAATATTTGTTTAAGTGTACACTGAATTTAGAATATTCTCAACACATTACCTTGTAATCAGCCTTTTCTGACAGAAAACCACCATTACAAGTCAAACTTTCTTTCCAAGGGTCTTTCCAAAGCAACCAGACTCCTTTGACAAAAACATCAACTTTACCAAGCAGAAGACGGGAGTTGCTCGCCTACTGTTGTGTGATCGGTTGTGTGACATCTGTGTTTTCACATAATAACACAAACAAAGTAACCAATCAAGGTAGCATAAGGAAATCAATTTCCATATAGTACATACTGGTAGTTTCTCGTCAGAAAAGACTGTCTGGCAGCAAGGTAAAATAGTGAAAATTCTTGCGGCCTAAAATGCCTCATTTCAAAAACTGTGGGAGCAATTTTGTGAAAACTGAAAAAAAAAAAAAAAAGTTGTAGTTTTTTTTTGTTGTTGTTGTTTTTTTAATTCTTTTTTTTTTAATCATAATTCATTAATAATCAAAGACATCTTAATCCAGTGAGAACAAAACTGCACTCTGTTCTGAGAGTTTCAAAGCTTGAAGTAACCTTACCAAAAAGGCTCAGGATTGCAAAAAAAAGCAAAATATGCTTGAAGAATGATATGAAGGAGTGCACCTGGGGGGTATTTCACAAAGAAGCAAAATCTTTTTGAAGCTCAAACTCAGTCAAAAAAGCACAAAATTATAAAACACAGAACAGCACAGAGTGTTGAAATAATACTGAATAATAAAACAGTCTGAGCCTGGTGGAACTGGTGGAACTTGCGAAAGGTTGAATAATTGGAAAAAATTGCAAGGATGAACAGAATTCACAGAGACTATTTGAATTTGTGCATCTTCCTGGTGGGACTGACCTGGCCGCAGCAATTCATTGCTTAGGTTCCTGCTGCTTCTCCAAACTGGTGGCGTGCCGGCTGCCATCTAGGTAGGCAATACACTGACTGTGGACAAGTACCACCCCCACTTAAAAAAGTATGAACTAGCCCTTTAAATACTTTTCTGCAGATACCCGGAGTTGAGGTATCTGGAGAGAAAATGTTGGGTTGGTGCATCCCTCATCTGAATATGTCAGCATTGCCTTGACAATAATTAAATCTTTAACTGGGCGAACTGCTCTAATTTTGACTCTGTCAGAAGATATGACTGGTATTTCTTGGGGAGGACTGTACTTGGAGGTGTGTGGTCTTTTATTACTTGTAGTCTACAAAAGCTATGAAGATCAGCAGTTTGGAATTCAGTATGAAGACCTGCAGTGTGAACACAACCCCGCTCAGCTCAAGGAAGGCACTGGTTTATTTGTAGTATTTAACCATGTCTCATTTGGACACATTGCCTTGACCTCAGAGCAGTCAGAGGATGTACGGTCAAAGACTGTGTCAACACAACAACACGCAGGAACACACACACCGACCCAGCGTATGCACACCAGCTGCTACCAGCTCCTTTCCTCTCCCCGTCGTCCCTCACACGTCTGACCGGCGCTCCGGGCGCCGCTGGGAGCCCACATCACATTCACAGCAGCCTCGTGACTGTTTGCAGAGGGGCTTCTCTCGGACTCCTCACATCCTCTCTTTACAATGGGGTCAACGCAATGTGTCAGAGATGACAGATGTTGGGGATGTGGAGAGAGAATGACCACGCTTCTGCAGCAGTGTGTGCAGCACAATGCCTCAGCGAGAAAGTCCTGGGTATGAACTGTCTAACATGATCAGAGCTTGTGGACCCAATGGCCTCTGAATAAGCAGAAAGGAAGGCTCTGTTCTATTCCAGTTACCAGCCCTGGTTAGGTCACATTGGCAACCAGGAATAGCAGTGTAACAGTAGACAGACACAGTGAGGAGTGCTCATGCCAGGCTGGATGAGGGTATCTGCAGATCTGGCAGACTTGTATATGTTTGTAGTCTATAAACAGAACTCACATGGTGGCAAGAGGAAAAGTTAGTGACTGAGTGGCTGGAGACAGCAACGTTAGGGCAGGTGTTCATCCTGCATGTGTGGAGTAACACACCAAACTCTGTTCAAAAAATTGGCAATTTAGAATTTTCATGCACTTAGACCAAATGTGCTTGTCTTGAAGTGTGACTTCAATGACTCAATAATGTCAGAAGGGAATTCTGAAAAATTCGGCATGTGCAGAGTGACAGAACTAACTCAATTCAAAACTCTGGCAATTCAGAATGGTCTTGCATTGAAACAGACTTTGAGGTAGAGGGAAGTTAGTGACTGAGACTCAACTCTGACAGATCAAACTCAAAAAGTCAATATTTTAGAAATGTCTTGCACTTAGACAAAGGTGCTTGTCTTTGTTGTCTATAATTAACAGAAGTCACATGGAGGCTGGAGCTTGTGCTGTGAAGTGACGGACCAAACTCTGTTCTAAAATTTGACAATTTAGAATGAGCTTGCATTTAGGCAGAAAGCGCTTGTCTTGGAAGTGTGGTTTCAACAACTCATTAATGTCAGAGAGGTATGTGGAGTGACAGACCAATCTCTGTTTGAAAAACGTGGCAATTTAGAATTTCTTGCATTTAGGAGCACAGGTGACTGAATCGCTGGAGACAGCGAAGTTGGGGCAGGTGTCCTTGGTGGATATGTAGAGCGAAGACCAAACTCCATTTAAAAATGGGGCAATTTAGAATTTTCTTGCATGTAGTCAAATGTCCTCGTCTTGAAGTGCGACTTCAACTACTTCAATAATGCCAGAAGGGTATTTCGAAAAAATCGGCTTTAAAAACAATCCCAAGCAGCGTTTAATCTAAATAAAATCAGATCTATTGCAATGCTAACACAGCTAGCTATCACCCACCACGTTAAACTTAACTGGATGACCAAACTGTGACCGGCAAGAACACAATAAAATCATAATTTTTATAAGCATGAGTAAGTAAGATTTGGCATATGTATGCCGAATTAAATACAGTATCCTGTTAATTGATATACAGCTGTAAGTAATGCTCTATTACATGCAGTTTGCCAATATGAAAGTACAGTGCTACGTTTGTCAGATTTTTAAACGGAGTTTGGTGAAGGGGTGCATTTTGACTAAAATGAACAAAAAGAACAACGAATAGCCACAAAAGTCACAAAAACTAGCCTATAAGGAGCACGTAGGTGCACTTTAAGTAACCCTGTTACTTGTCTCCCCACAGTCCGTAACTCTAATGACAGCATTAACCGGCTACCACTAATTACAAGCCCGGTAAGTGCTGAAAGCAAACACCACCACAACCACCGACTTAAAACCACCCTTTAAAACCCTGTAACTAGCACACAGTGAAGACAAACCAACTTACTTTAACTCCAGTGAATGAAACTCCTCTCTCCCTCCGTTGTTTTCATCGCCTCTGCTCCTTTAAATCAAGCCACGTGTTTTTGTCCGTTTCTGCGAATTATTGTGGAACAACAGGAGCGTTTATGGGGTTTTTGTCCCGACGCGCTTTTGTTATGATAATCCTAAAAGCCCATAGACTCTAATATATTCTGCTGCAGATATGTGAATGTTCACAAAGGCAGCTGTCTGCTTGGCCACTTGTTAAAACACGTCTGTGGCTGATCCACTGAGGCGTTGTTGGTATATCCCAGTTCATTCAAACCAGTGCGGGAGTTTACTGTCCATTGTCTCCTTCCGCGCTTATTCACGCAGTAAAGACGCTGTCTCTCACAGTGCTGCTGCTGCCGGCCGGCCGGGGTCTCCTGGAAGAAACAGCTGGCTCACAGTCATCCCTCAGCCCGCAGAGAGAGAGAGACAGAGAGAGGCAGGGCTGTCAGAGAGGAGGAGGAGGAGCAGGAGGAAGAAAAGAAGGTGGAGATCCTGAGTCAGGGCTGAGCAGAGAGAGAAAGAAGGAAGAGGGAGGGGGTGTAGCTAAAGACAGAGACCCCACTGGGGGCACACACATCTTAATCCGCAGTAAAGGAATTTTATTGATTATGTTAATGTCAAACTGTGGCTTGAATTGAGTGCACTGATTTGGCAGCATGTACACAGATTAAACCTGCCCAGGCAATAAAGCTGACTCTGACTGAGAGCTGCCAAGGTGTGGCTCTTTGATCACTGTATAAAAGAACAAAGGTGAAGTCTGAAGTGTGCTTGAAAGCCATAAAAATACACATTAAAGGGAGTATGTTCCCTCCAGCCATTAATCTCTGCAGTAAATATTATGATAACGGGGCATCACATTATTTGCTTGGCTATGATGATACAGTATGTTTATTTGATTGTCAGTGGTTCCCAGCCCTTTTTTCTTAATGGACCCCAATTCTATCATCAAGTAGACTGACGACCCCTGACTGATTGACATATTTTATGGAAGTTTCATATAATATTAAATGATAACAATAACAGTACAGAACAACTAGGGCTGAACAATTAATCGCAACATGGCCTACTGCAATTTTCAAATGCAGGAGTCACAATATTTGTTAAAGGGATAGTTCACCCAAAAATGAAAATTCAGTCATTATCTACTCACCCTCATGTTGACTGAAGGTTTGGAATAGTTTTTTTAGTCCACAAAACACTGCTGGAGTTTCACAGGAAAAAAGTGTTGCAGAATCTTCCAACCAATGGAAGTGAATGGTGACCAGTTTTTAAAACATATAAAAAAAAACAACAGAATAAAAACATAAAATGCCTCCATACTGCTCGTCTGGTGTAATCCCAATCTCTTTAAAAACCCCAACATGACAAACTGACAAAAATGTTATTTACACCATGTTTTTAGTCTGAATCTTCACTGTAGATCTTTAGCTTGGGGTCACGTTCTTGTGCACATGCACGCTGTCTGAACTGAGTGTGTGTGTGTGTGTGTGTGTGTGTGTGTGTGTGTGTGTGTTTGTGTGTTGTGATGGTGTGCAAACAGCATGTCGAGACTTTAGGAGACTTGGATTATGCAAAACAAGCAGTATGGAGGCGTGTTTTTTCCAGTTATTTTTTCCGTTTGAAAACTGGTCACCATTCACTTAGGTAGTTTGGAAGATTCTGCAACTCTGTTTTCCTGTGAAACTCCAGCAGTGTTTTGTGGATACACCTGACCCGCAATCAGCATGAGGGTGAGTAGATAATGACAGAATTTTCATTTTTGTGTGAACTATTCCTTTAAAGGCAAAATGTATGCCGTAATACCATTTTAAATTAAATATTGTCATGCTGCAGAGATGTCCTGGCCAACACATCATATTATACAGACATGAAAGAGTTAAACCTAGTTTGGTTCAGATAAATCACACCATAATAATTTTAGTATGTTTTCCAAGGAAAATGAGAATAATGATGAAAAAAAATCATCATTCCCTTTAATATTGCAAATTATATTGCAATTGCAATTATCAGTCAAAATCAGAATCAATCAATCATCAAGAAATTAGGGATTTGGGTGGATTTTGAGCACATTATTTACTGTCAATACAGCATCAGAGATGAGCTTTCTTGATATTTTTTAAAAACTTACAACTAACTTAAATTCTCTATCAGTATTTTTTAACAGTGTGTGGTGTAAGATAGGTGCAAGTTAGTTACGACGTGTCCCAGAGCACGCGATTAAAAGGCTCTAGTGACAAAAATACCACAGAAAATATAAAAGTATCCATAAAACTGAATAATGCTTTTTTAGTTTATTATGATATAATTTTGTTATATATTGCTACAGACTATTTTATACAAAAAAGATCCTATAAAAACATCCTGTGTTTATCCTGTGAGATTTCCTTTAAAGTTTATATCATGAATAATAAGCTAAACTTTAAGAAAAACTATTTCATTTGGTTTTCTTCGCAGAAACGAATGAAATGCTGAAATATCAGCCTGCTGCATGTACACAGACTTATACACATACACGTTAAAATCCAAAAGGGCTCAAGACCACCCACGAAGCCCTGGTGATCCCTAGAGGGGGTCGGTGCCCCAGGTTGGGAACCAGTGTTATATAAAGTCAGTGTTCCCACTGAAAAAATGTAACATATTTTGTAAAATATATGAAACAGTTGGGTGGGGGGAATTCAGGTCTTTTACTTCATTAATAAATGCAATACAACATCAAGAGTAAAGTCCTGTGAATGTTGTAATATGTATATCATATTTTGACTTTAAGTGGCGTTCCATTGTACTTTTATGTATCAGTTGGGTCACCGAGGTGTAACTCGGCTCACTGCTGCTTAAACAAATCACAGAGGAAGTAAAACTGTCCATCTAACTGTTTGTCATGGAAATTCATAGAAGTTTACATCAGAGCCTCAGAGGCAGCGGCGTGTGTTAAAGGGACAGTACTCATCATTACTCACAGGATGTGAGCTTCCCTCTCTGCTGCTGTGTAATCACACACTGCAGTGTTATTTCTCATCGTCCCACAGGTGTTCCCCCTAACAGCACACTCACCACATCCTACATGAACTAATGTCATTCCTCCCCTGAACACACGCTGTCCTGTGTCCTGCATGGCTCTCAGATGTATGTTCAGTATGTGCACAGGAACATGTGTGTTGTCTGTCAGCGTGTCTTTTTGGTATTTCAACCTGGACTCTGGCTGGGTAACCTGAGCGGGGACACAGGGCTATTTATACTGCCCCCCCGCTGCCTACCCCAGACAGATCCCACTTTAGCCCCAGAGGGGGTTTCAGGTTGGAGAATGAGTGTGAGGGTAAATCAGAGTTCACTGTCATGTACAGTGGGAAGAGCTGAGGAAATAGTTTTGGTTAGTGTTAATGAGGGCTGATACAGTTTTACAGCAGGAAGAGCATCAGACATTAGTGGTTTCGCAATATTTTTCTTACCACTCCCATCAGTTATATGAGTAATACCATGTAGTCAGAGGTGGTAAAAGTACATACATTCTGTACTCAAGTAGAAGTACAGATACTTGTATAAAAAAAACACTCTGGTAAAAGTAGAAGTACTGATTCAGCTTCTTTACTGCAGTGTGAGTGTAAAAGTTCAGGCTCTGAAATGTACTCAAAGTTTAAAAGTAAAAAGTCGTCCTCTGTAAGACATTTGTACCAGCTGAGTCTCTGCAAAACTAACTGAACCTCCCCTTTTCTCCACGTTTGAGTCTCCGTCTCTGTCTGTTCCGTCTTGTTGTGTATTTTGTGTTGTTTTCGCTATATGTTTGGTGATGTTGGTTTTGTTTTGTCACGTCTTTTACAGCGTTTTCGTCTTTTTGTGTCATTTTCGTCTTGTTACGTCTTGCTATGTCGGTTTTTATTTTGTTATGCCTTTTACAACATTTTCGACTTGTTATGTCTTTTACGTTTTCATCTTGTAACGTTTTGTTATGTTGTTTTCGTCTTTTTACGTCCTTTTCATCATCTTGTTATGTCATTTTCATTTTGTTACGTCTTTCATGTTGCCGTGTTTCATGTCTCCATCTTGTTACATCTTTTATGTTGTTTGTGTTTAGTTACATCATATGTTGCTTTCATCTTATGTCTTTTACAACTTTTTTTGTCGTTACATATTTTATGTTTTCATTTGGTTACGCCTTTTACATTGTTTTCATTGCGTTACATCTTGTTATGTTGTTTTCGTCTTGTCATGTCTTTTACAACATTTTCGTCATGTTACGTCTTTGTACATTTTCATCTTGTTACATCTTTTACGTTGTTTTCATTTCGCAACGTCTTGTAATGTCATTTTCGTCTTGTGTCTCTTACGTTGTTTTCATCTTGTTACGTATTTTATGTTGTTTTTGTTTTGTTAGGTCTTTTACAGCTTTTTCCTCTTGTTACTTCTTTTACGTCTTGTTAGGTTGTTTTCGTCATGTTACACTTTTTCACATTTAGATCGTCTAGGCTGAAAACAGTCTATAAAATAAAAATAATGAATAATTCACTTCAAATGCATTAAAGGGATAGTTCACCCCAAAATGAAAATTAAGTCATTATCTACTCACACTCGTGCCAATTTAAGGTCCGGTTTACTTTTTTGGGCAGTCGGGGCTTTAGGAGACTTGAATTACAACAGACACTTCATGTGTCTTTTTCGGTTGGTTTTTCCCTCTGAAAACAGGTCACCACTCACTTAAACTGTTTAGGAGATTCTGCAACGCTGTTTTCCTGTGAAACTCCAGGTACTCCAAGTAAAGCCTGATTTGAAAATTTAAGGAGTAGAAAGATATTTATGTATTTGTGATAAAATTGTACGGAGTAAAAGTAAGAAGTAAAAGTAAAGTCCAGATACCTGAAAACTCAGATAAAGATATAGGCTAGATTTCCATATAATACTACTGTAAGTACAGTAAGTGGAGCTGTTTGTACTTAGTCACTCCCCACCTCTGATTGTTGTACACTTTAATGTTCCCAACAAGACACGTTCAGAGGATGCATCACAGTGAGCTATGATTAGACGCTGCTGTGTGTCATGCTGTCTGCATTCTGTGTTTGTTTGTTTTTTTTAAATAAAAAGTCTTTTGAAGGCTTTGACTCGTCAGCGTTACACTTTATAGAAAACCAGGCAGCAACAAGTCAGTATTGTCACAAAGTGCTTAACAAGCGTTTAGTGGTAATCCGCCTGGATTTACAATATAAATCAGAAGAGCCGGTGGAGGGAAATCCCGACAATGAAAGGGGCATGTACTGTAAAAACTAAGCCCGTTTGTTCAAAGCGGGTTGAGCTGATGTTTTAAGGGGATAAAGGTTGGTCGGCTTGATTCAGCCTATCAGAGGGAAAACAAGGGGGGAAAAGGGCTCGGATGAAAATCTCCAAATTAACTGAGGAAGACGTTAAGACGAGCCACTTCCTGGTTTAACATCTTAAAGTATTTACATTGTAAGTGGAGTAATAACAGGTGACATGATCGGTAGATTAAGTATTAAACATATGCAACAAAATTAGAAAAACATTTAGAATTTTACTTTATTTATATTTATTGACTAATAAAATACAAGTATAAGTCTCCTTTAAAATTATACACAGATACGAGCCAGCAAATCATTGTTAAGTTGAAAAGGGATATCATGTAAATTATCTGTGATGATTTGTTTGGTTTCAATAAATGTAATGGCAATCGAATCGAAAAATATTTATCATCCTTAACATTCTCTAAGCAAAATGTGATATCCACAAGTCCAAAGTTAATAACTCTAAACATATTTATTGTATTTGAAAAACAAAGCAATAGTGTACACGATTTCTTTCCCCTTCCAATAACAATAAGGCTATCAAGACAATAAATGTATGTAGCTTGAATGTTTTATACTCTAATTTTACATGATAAAGAAGATAAAAGGTAATTAAAATATCTTGCAGACATACAGCGTGGGTATGAGCTACTCAGAGTGGGAAAACTTTTTTTTTTTTTTTTTTCCCCAATCATGATTAAATAAGTTTAAAGGTGCACTCCATCAGTTTTACATATGAATTCAGTTTGCTGACTCATCAGGGCGGGGGTATTAAGCCTATGAAAAACAGCTGTATAATATCGTCTGAGGCTGTAGCGGAGCTTGGTGAAACCCAAGAAAGAAAAAAAACCTTGATGATGCCATAATGATGTCATCGGGGTTATATCAGCTTGGGCTTGGAGAATATAAATTCTTATTCTTGACAGACAAACTTGATAAGTAGAGTTTAAAAGATGTGTCTGGTGATCTGTTTCAGAAGGAATTTCCAACCTCCTACTGGAATGACAATAAATAAATCAATAAATAAATAATAATTGAATAAAAGAAATGAGTCACATGCAGGGACGCAGTTAAGATTAGGGCTGAACAATTAATTGAAATATTATCCATATCTCAGCATGGCCAAGGGTAATGTCTAAATTACATCAACAGCACCTCCCTGACTAAATTAAACTAAATGTGTCACAAAATGCAACTAAAATTGAAACACTGTGATGCCACAGAAATGCACAGGCCCACAAACCAGAGCTCAAGACATAAAGAAACGTGCCTGTTCAGGACAAACCCCAGCAAAAGTCACACCATCACCTTAAATCCCCAAATCAGAAATACTTTAATCTTTCCCCTGGCCTGTAGTGATATTTACTCATCTAGATTTTTTTTTTTTGGCCTGAGTTGTAGAATTTTGGAGTTGCTGGCTCTAAAGATGTCTGCCTTCTCTCCAGTATGATGGGACTAAATGGCCCTCAGCTTAACCAAAAAATACATTTGAAATTTTCCAAAAATCGTGACCCAGTTACTCAAGATAATCCACACACCTTGTTGAGATCAGTTTCGCGTTGGAACTGCTTTCTTTCTGGCAGAAAAGAAAGTAGTTTTTTTTACTGATTGATGGGCCGATTACTTCATGATTGGTCGATCAACTGTTCAGTCTATAAAATGCAATGAATGGTGTAAAGTGTTGATCACAATTTGACTGAGAATAAGGTGATGTCTTTGAGTCGCTACTTCTGTCCAGGTGGCAGTTTGAAGCTCAAAGACTCTTCATCTGTTATCTTAGATGACAAGGAAGGAAGCAGATTCTCATACTTAAGAAGCTAAATCTAGCAGATGCTTGACACCTCTGATTGGAAACTATTTGATCGATCAGTTGTCAGGGTGGTTGGCGATCATTTCTTTTCATAATCAACTGCTAAATTAAGTAACTAAGTAGTTAAAGTACTTTCAGTAGATTCTAACATTTAGTTCTGGTAGATTCTACTGCAGAAATGTAGTAAAGCATACATTGTGCTTTATTTATGTAAACTGATGCATTTGTGAAAATGTTAAATCCCCTGATATTATCCAGTGTTTTCTTTTACACAATTCCATTGCAAGATTCTTTCCATCACATTATATTAGACTTCCTACTTAGAGAGACGAGTCTGTCGAGGCGTCCTGTTAACCTCTGCCCCAGCTTCCCTACTTTCCCAGGAGGCTTTGCCTTCCATGAGAGCAATCCTCCACCTTCAAAAAGCCAATCCCAGAGGATAATTTTACTAAAATTCTCCACAGTGTCCAATCTAAGCTGCACCCGGGCTGTGGCAGATTGAAAATCAATTCATCTTCTCTCCTTCAGCTTTCTTC